>CAKAJE020001952.1:0-193295 GCA_916610135.2 Macropis europaea
AACTTCTAGGGTAAGGCAAACAGAGACCCGAGTAGATCATATTATATTACGGTTAATATAAGAATTCAGCGTAATTCTATCACACTTGTTCACTTACGTCGCTCCTATTTCAAATAGCGTACTGGGCTAGGCGGCATCTTAAAGCGCGTGGAATTGCGAGTAAAATGCACTGTTAACCTTCTATGATAGGGCAATCAGAGACCAGATTAGATCATTTTATACTTTGGTTAATATAAGAATTCAGCGAAATTCTATCACATTTGTTCAATTTACGTGGCTCCTATTTCAGATAGCGTATTGGGCTAAGCGGCATCACAAAGCGCATGAAATGGCGAGTAAAATGCACTATTAAGCTTCTATGATAGGGCAATCAGAGACCCGATTAGATCATTTTATACTTTGATTAATATCAGTATTCAGCGAAATTCTATCACATTTGTTCAATTTCCGTCGCTCCTATTTCAGATAGCGTATTGGGGCTAAGCGGCATCTCAAAGCGCATGTAATGACGAGTGAAATGTACTATTAAACTTCTAGGGTAGGGCAAACAGAGACCCGATTAGATCATTTTATATTATTGTTAATTTAAGAAATCAGCGAAATTCTATCACATTTGTTCAATTTACGTCGCTCCTATTTCAGATAGCGTAGTGGGCCAAGTGGCATGTCAAAGCGCATGAAATGACCAGTGAAATGCACTATTAAACTTCTAGGGTAAGGCAAACAGAGAACCGATTAGATCATTTTATATTACGGTTAATATAAGAATTCAGCGTAATTATATCACATTCCTTCAACTTACCTCGCTCCTATTTCAGATAGCGTACTAGGCTATGCGGCATCTAATAGCGCCTGGAATGGCGAGTAAAATGCACTATTAAACTGCTAGGGTAGGGCAAACAGAGACCCGATTAGATCATTTTATATTATGGTTAATTTAAGAATTCAGCGAAATTCTATCACATTTGTTCAATTTACGTCGCTACTATTTCAGATAGCGTATTGCGCTAAGCGGCATCTCAGAGCGCAAGAAATGGCAAATAAAATGGACTATCAAACTTCTAGGGTAGGGCAAACAGAGACCCGATTAGATCATTTTATATTACGGTTAATATAAGAATGCAGCGTAATTCTATCACATTTCTTCAACTTACGTCGCTCCTATTTCAGATAGCGTACTAGGCTAGGCAGCATCCTAAAACGCGTGGAATGATGAGTAAAATGCACTAGTAAACTTCTATGATAGGGCAGTGAGAGACCCGATTAGATCATTTTATATTTTGTTTAATATAAGATTTGAGGTAAATTCTATCACATTTGTTCAATTTACGTCGCTCATATTTCAGATAGCGTATTGGGCTAAGAGGCATCTCAAAGCGCATAAAATGGGGAGTAAAATGCACTATCAAACTTCTATGGTAGGGCGAACATAGACCCGATTAGATCATTTTACATTAATCTTAATATAAGAATCCAGGGAAATTCTATCACATTTGTTCAATTTACGTCGCTCCTCTTTCAGATAGCGTACTGGGCTAGACGGCCTCTTAAAGCGCGTGAATGGCGAGTAAAATGCACTATTAACCTTCTATGATAGGGCAATCAGAGACCAGATTAGATCATTTTATACTTTGGTTAATATAAGAATTCAGCGAAATTCTATCACATTTAATCAATTTACGTCGCTCCTATTTTAGATAGCGTATTGGGCTAAGCGGCATCTCAAAGCGCGTGAAATGGCGAGTAAAATGCACTATTAAACTTCTATGATAGGGCAATCAGAGAACCGATTAGATCATTTTATATTTTGGTTCATATAAGAATTCAGCGAAATTCTATCACATTTGGTCAATTTACGTCGCTCTTATTTCAGATAGCGTACTGGGCTAGGCGGCATCTTAAAGCGCGTGGAATGGCGAGTAAAATGCACTATTGAACTTCTATGATAGGGCAATCAGAGAGCCGATTACATCATTTTATATTTTGGTTAATATAAGAATTCAGCGAAATTCTATCGCATTTGCTCAATTTACGTCGCTCCTAATTCAGATAGCGTATTGGGCTAAGCGGTACCTCAAAGCGCATGAAATGCCGAGTAAAATGCACTATTAAACTTCTAGGGTAGGGCAAACAGAGACCCGATTAGATCATTTTATATTATGGTTAATTAACAATTCAGCGAAATTCTATCACATTTGTTCAATTTACGTCGCTACTATTTCAGATAGCGTATTGCGCTAAGCGGCATCTCAGAGCGCATGAAATGGGGAGTAAAACGCACTATTAAACTTCTAGGGTAGGGCAAACAGAGACCCGATTAGATCATTTTACATTAAGGTTAATATAAGAATTCAGGGAAATTCTATCACATTTGTTTAATTTACGTCGCTCGTATTTCAGATAGCGTATTCGGCTAAGCGGCATCTCAAAGCGCATGAAATGTCGAGTGAAATGCACTATTAAACTTCTAGGGTAGGGCAAACAGAGACCCGATTAGATCATTTTATATTATGGTTAATATAAGAAATCAGCGAAATTCTATCACATTTGTTCAATTTACGTCGCTCCTATTTCAGATAGCGTATTGGGCTAAGCGGCATCTCAAAGCGCAAGAAATGGCGAGTAAAATGCACTATTAAACTTCTAGGGTAGGACAAACAGAGACCCGATTAGATCATTTTACATTAAGGATAATATAAGAATTCAGCGAAATTCTATCACATTTGTTCAATTTACGTCGCTCATGTTTCAGATAGCTTATTGGGCTAAGCGGCATCTCAAAGCGCAAGAAATGGCGAGTAAAATGCACTATTAAACTTCTAGGGTAGGGCAAACAGAGACCCGATTAGATCATTTTACATTGCGGTTAATAAAAGAATTCACCGAAATTCTATCACATTTGTTCAATTTACGTCGCTCATGTTTCAGATAGCGTATTGGGCTAAGCGGCATCTCAAAGCGCATGAAATGGCGAATAAAATGAACTACTAAACTTCTAGGCTAGGGCGAACAGAGACCCGATTACATCATTTTACATTATGGTTAATAAAAGAATTCACCGAAATTCTATCACATTTGTTCAATTTACATCGCTCCTATTTCAGATAGCGTATTGGACTAAGCGGCATCTCAAAGCGCATGAAATGGCGAATAAAATGCACTACTAAACTTCTAGGCTAGGGCAAACAGAGACCCGATTACATCATTTTACATTATGGTTAATAAAAGAATTCACCGAAATTCTATCACATTTGTTCAATTTACATCGCTCCTATTTCAGATAGCGTATTGGACTAAGCGGCATCTCAAAGCGCATGAAATGACGAGTAAAGTGCACTATTATACTTCTAGGGTAGGGCAAACAGCGACCCCGATTAGATCATTTTATATTATGGTTAATTTAAGAATTCAGCGAAATTCTATCACATTTGTTCAACTTACGTCGCTCCTATTTCAGATAGCGAATTGTGATAAGCGGCATCTCAAAGCGCATGATATGACGAGTGTAATGCACTATTAAATTTCTAGGGTAGGGCGAACAGAGACCAGATTAGATCATTTTACAATAAGGTTAATATAAGTATTCAGCGAGATTCTATCACATTTGTTCAACTTACGTCGGTCCTATTTGAGATAGCGTATTACGCTAAGCGGCATCGCAAAGCGCATGAAATGGGGAGTCAAATGCACTACTAAACTTCTAGGGTGGGGCAAACAGAGACCCGATTAGATCATTTTATATTATGGTTAATTTAAGAATTCATCAAAATTCTATCACATTTGTTCAATTCACGTCGCTGCTATTTCAGATAGCGTGCTGGGCTAGGCGGCATCTTAAAGCGCGTGGAATGATGAGTAAAATGCACTATTAGCCTTCTATGATAGGGCAATCAGAGACCCGATTAGATCATTTTATATTTTGTTTAATATAAGATTTCAGGGAAATTCTATCACATTTGTCCAATTTACGTCGCCCATATTTCAGATAGCGTATTGGGCTAAGCGGCATCTCAAAGCGCATGAAATGGCGAATAAAGTGGACTATTAAACTTCTAGGCTAGGGCGAACAGAGACCCGATTAGATCATTTTACATTAAGGTTAATATAAGTATTCAGCGAGATTCTATCACATTTGTTCAATTTACGTCGCTCCTATTTCAGGCAGCGTACTGGGCTAGGCGGCATCTTAGAGCGCGTGAAATGGCGAGTAAAATGCACTGTTAACCTTCTATGATAGGGCAATCAGAGACCCGATTAGATCATTTTATATTTTGGTTAATATAAGAATTCAGCGAAACTCTATCACATTTGCTCAATTTACGTCGCTCCTATTTCGGTTATCGTATTGCGCTAAGCGACATCTCAAAGCGCATGAAATGACGAGTGGAATGCACTATTAAACTTCTAAGTTATGGCAAACAGAGAACCGATTAGATCATTTTATATTACGGTTAATATAAGAATTCAGAGTAATTCTATCACATTTGTTCAATTTACGTCGCTCCTATTTCAGATACCGTACTAGGCTAGGCGGCACCTTAAAGCGCCTGGAATGGCGAGTAAAATGCACTGTTCAACTTCTATGATAGGGCAGTCAGAGACCCGACTATATCATTTTATATTTTGTTTAATATAAGATTTCAGGTAAATCCTATCACATTTGTTCTATTTACGTCGCTCCTATTTCAGATAGTGTATTGGGCTAAGCGGCATCTGAAAGCGCATGGAATGGGGAGTAAAATGCACTATTAAACATCTAGGGTAGGGCAAACGGAGACCCGATTAGGACCTTTTTATTATGGTTAATTTAAGAATTCAGCAAAATTTTATCACATTTGTTCAATTTACGTCGCTCCTATTTCAGATAGCGTACTGGGCTAGGCGGCATCTTAAAGCGCGTTGAATGGCGATTAAAATGCACTATTAAACTTCTATGATAGGGCAATCGGAGACCCGATTAGATCATTTTATATTTTGGTTAATATAAGAATTCAGCGAAACTCTATCACATTTGCTCAATTTACGTCGCTCCTATTTCAGATATCGTATTGGGCTAAGCGTCATCTTAAAGCGCATGAAATGACGAGTGGAATGCACTATTAAACTTCTAGGGTAGGGCGAATAGAGACCCGATTAGATCATTTTACATTAAGGTTAACATAAGTATTCAGCGAGATTCTATCACATTTGTTCAATTTACGCCGCTCCTATTTCAGACAGTGTACTGGGCTAGACGGCATCTTAAAGCGCGTGGAATGGCGAGTAAAATGCACTATTAACCTTCTATGATAGGGCAATCAGAGACCAGATTAGATCATTTTATACTTCGGTTAATATAAGAATCCAGGAAAATTCTATCACATTTGTTCAATTTACGTCGCTCCTATTTCAGATAGCGTATTGGGCTAAGCGGCTTCTTAAAGCGCGTGGAAGGGCAAGCAAAATGCACTACTAAACTTCTATGATAGGGCAATCAGAGACCCGATTAGATCATTTTATATTTTGTTTAATATAAGACTTCAGGGAAATTCTATCACATTTGTTCAATTTACGTCGCTCCTATTTCAGATACCGTATTGGGCTAAGCGGCATCTCAAAGCGCATGAAATGGCGAGTAAAATGCACTATTAAACTCCTAGGGTAGGGCAAACAGAGACCCGATTAGATCATTTTATATTATGGTTAATTTAAGAAATCAGCAGAATTCTATCCCATTTGTTCAATTTACGTCGCTCCTATTTCAGATAGCGTATAGGGCTAAGCGGCATCTCAAAGCGCATGAAATGGCGAGTAAAATGCACTATTAAACTTCTAGAGTAGGGCGAACAGAGACCCGAAGAGATCATTTTACATTAATGTTAATAAAAGAATTCAGGGAAATTCTATAACATTTGTTCAATTTACGTCGCTCCTATTTCAGATAGCGTACTAGGCTAGGCGGAATCTTAAAGCGCCTGGAATGGCGAGTAAAATGAACTATTAAACTTCTATGATAGGGCAATCAGAGACCCGGTTAGATCATTTTATATTATATTTAATATAAGATTTCAGGGAAATCCTATCACATTTGTTCAATTTACGTCGCTCCTATTTCAGATAGCGTATTGGGCTAACCGGCATCTCAAAGCGCAAGAAATGGCGAATAAAATGGACTGTTAAACTTCTAGGGTAGAGCAAACAGAGACCCGATTAGATCATTTTATATTATGGTTAATTTAAGAATTCAGCAAAATTCTATCACATTTGTTCAATTTACGTCGCTCCTATTTCAGATAGCGTACTGGGCTAGACGGCATCTTATGGCGCGTGGAATGGCGAGTAAAATGAACTATTAAACTTCTATGATAGGGAAACCAGAGACCCTATTAGATCATTTTATATTATGGTTAATTTAAGAATTCAGCGAAATTCTATCACATTTGTTCAACTTCCGTCGCTCCTATTTCAGATAGCGGACTAGGCTAGGCGGCATCTCAAAGCGCATGAAATGACGAGTGAAATGCACTATTACACTTCTAGGGTAGGGCAAACAGAGACCCGAAGAGATCATTTTACATTAAGGTTAATATAAGAATTCAGGGAAATTCTATCACATTTGTTCAATTTACGTCGCTCCGATTTCAGATAGCGTACTAGGCTAGGCGGCATCTTAAAGTGCCTGGAATGGCGAGTAAAATGCACTGTTAAACTTCTATGATAGGGCAGTCAGAGACCCGATTAGATCATTTTATATTTTGTTTAATATAAGATTTCAGGGAAATCCTATCACATTTGTTCAATTTACGTCGCTCCTATTTCAGATAGCTGATTGGGCTAAGCGGCATCTCAAAGCGCAAGAAATGGCGAGTAAAATGCACTATTAAACTTCTAGGGTAGGGCAAACAGAGACCCGATTAGATCATTTTACATTAAGGATAATATAAGAATTCAGCGAAATTCTATCACATTTGTTCAATTTACGTCGCTCATGTTTCAGATTGCTTATTGGGCTAAGCGGCATCTCAAAGCGCAAGAAATGGCGAGTAAAATGCACTATTAAACATCTAGGGTAGGGCAAACAGAGACCCGATTAGATCATTTTACATTGCGGTTAATAAAAGAATTCACCGAAATTCTATCACATTTGTTCAATTTACGTCGCTCATGTTTCAGATAGCGTATTGGGCTAAGCGGCATCTCAAAGCGCATGAAATGGCGAATAAAATGCACTGTTAAACTTCTAGGCTAGGGCGAACAGAGACCCGATTAGATCATTTTACATTATGGTTAATAAAAGAATTCACCGAAATTCTATCACATTTGTTCAATTTACATCGCTCCTATTTCAGATAGCGTATTGGACTAAGCGGCATCTCAAAGCGCATGAAATGACGAGTAAAGTGCACTATTATACTTCTAGGGTAGGGCAAACAGAGACCCGATTAGATCATTTTATATTATGGTTAATTTAAGAATTCAGCGAAATTCTATTACATTTGTTCAATTTACGTCGCTCCTATTTCAGATAGCGTACCAGGCTAGGCGGCATCTTAAAGCGCGTGGAATGGCGAGTAAAATGCACTATTAAACTTCTATGATAGGGCAATCAGAGACCCGATTAGATCATTTTATATTTTGGTTAATATAAGAATTCAGCGAAATTCTATCACATTTGTTAAATTTACGTCGCTCCTATACCAGATAGCGTATTGGGCTAAGCGGCATCTCAAAGCGCATGAAATGACGAGTGAAATGCACTATTAAACTTCTAGGGTAGGGCAAACAGAGACCCGAAGAGATCATTTTACATTAAGGTTAATATAAGAATTCAAGGAAATTCTATCACATTTGTTCAATTTACGTCGCTCCGATTTGAGATAGCGTACTGGGCTAGGCGGCATCTTAAAGCGCCTGGAATGGCGAGTAAAATGCACTGTTAAACTTCTATGATAGGGCAATCAGAGACCCGATTAGATCATTTTATATTTTGTTTAATATAAGATTTCAGGGAAATCCTGTCACATTTGTTCAATTTACGTCGCTCCTATTTCAGATAGCGTATTGGGCTAAGCGGCATCTCAAAGCGCAAGAAATGGCGAATAAAATGGACTGTTAAACTTCTAGGGTATGGCGAACAGAGACCCGATTAGGTCATTTTACATTAAGGTTAATATAAAAATTCAGCGAAATTCTATCACATTTGTTCAATTTACGTCGCTCCTATTTCAGATAGCGTATAGGGCTAAGCGGCATCTCAAAGCGCATGAAATGGCGAGTAAAATGCACTATTAAACTTCTAGAGTAGGGCGAACAGAGACCCGATTAGATCATTTTACATTAAGGTTAATATAAGAATTCAGGGAAATTCTATCACATTTGTTCAATTTTCGTCGCTCCTATTTCAGATAGCGTATAGGGCTAAGCGGCATCTTAAAGCGCGTGGAATTGCGAGTAAAATGCACTGTTAACCTTCTATGATAGGGCAATCAGAGACCAGATTAGATCATTTTATACTTTGGTTAATATAAGAATTCAGCGAAATTCTATCACATTTGTTCAATTTACGTGGCTCCTATTTCAGATAGCGTATTGGGCTAAGCGGCATCACAAAGCGCATGAAATGGCGAGTAAAATGCACTATTAAGCTTCTATGATAGGGCAATCAGAGACCCGATTAGATCATTTTATACTTTGATTAATATCAGTATTCAGCGAAATTCTATCACATTTGTTCAATTTCCGTCGCTCCTATTTCAGATAGCGTATTGGGCTAAGCGGCATCTCAAAGCGCATGTAATGACGAGTGAAATGCACTATTAAACTTCTAGGGTAGGGCAAACAGAGACCCGATTAGATCATTTTATATTATTGTTAATTTAAGAAATCAGCGAAATTCTATCACATTTGTTCAATTTACGTCGCTCCTATTTCAGATAGCGTATTGGGCTAAGTGGCATGTCAAAGCGCATGAAATGACCAGTGAAATGCACTATTAAACTTCTAGGGTAAGGCAAACAGAGAACCGATTAGATCATTTTATATTACGGTTAATATAAGAATTCAGCGTAATTATATCACATTCCTTCAACTTACCTCGCTCCTATTTCAGATAGCGTACTAGGCTATGCGGCATCTAATAGCGCCTGGAATGGCGAGTAAAATGCACTATTAAACTGCTAGGGTAGGGCAAACAGAGACCCGATTAGATCATTTTATATTATGGTTAATTTAAGAATTCAGCGAAATTCTATCACATTTGTTCAATTTACGTCGCTACTATTTCAGATAGCGTATTGCGCTAAGCGGCATCTCAGAGCGCAAGAAATGGCAAATAAAATGGACTATCAAACTTCTAGGGTAGGGCAAACAGAGACCCGATTAGATCATTTTATATTACGGTTAATATAAGAATGCAGCGTAATTCTATCACATTTCTTCAACTTACGTCGCTCCTATTTCAGATAGCGTACTAGGCTAGGCAGCATCCTAAAACGCGTGGAATGATGAGTAAAATGCACTAGTAAACTTCTATGATAGGGCAGTGAGAGACCCGATTAGATCATTTTATATTTTGTTTAATATAAGATTTCAGGGAAATTCTATCACATTTGTTCAATTTACGTCGCTCATATTTCAGATAGCGTATTGGGCTAAGAGGCATCTCAAAGCGCATAAAATGGGGAGTAAAATGCACTATCAAACTTCTATGGTAGGGCGAACATAGACCCGATTAGATCATTTTACATTAATCTTAATATAAGAATCCAGGGAAATTCTATCACATTTGTTCAATTTACGTCGCTCCTCTTTCAGATAGCGTACTGGGCTAGACGGCATCTTAAAGCGCGTGAATGGCGAGTAAAATGCACTATTAACCTTCTATGATAGGGCAATCAGAGACCAGATTAGATCATTTTATACTTTGGTTAATATAAGAATTCAGCGAAATTCTATCACATTTAATCAATTTACGTCGCTCCTATTTTAGATAGCGTATTGGGCTAAGCGGCATCTCAAAGCGCGTGAAATGGCGAGTAAAATGCACTATTAAACTTCTATGATAGGGCAATCAGAGACCCGATTAGATCATTTTATATTTTGGTTCATATAAGAATTCAGCGAAATTCTATCACATTTGGTCAATTTACGTCGCTCCTATTTCAGATAGCGTACTGGGCTAGGCGGCATCTTAAAGCGCGTGGAATGGCGAGTAAAATGCACTATTGAACTTCTATGATAGGGCAATCAGAGAGCCGATTACATCATTTTATATTTTGGTTAATATAAGAATTCAGCGAAATTCTATCGCATTTGCTCAATTTACGTCGCTCCTAATTCAGATAGCGTATTGGGCTAAGCGGTACCTCAAAGCGCATGAAATGCCGAGTAAAATGCACTATTAAACTGCTAGGGTAGGGCAAACAGAGACCCGATTAGATCATTTTATATTATGGTTAATTAACAATTCAGCGAAATTCTATCACATTTGTTCAATTTACGTCGCTACTATTTCAGATAGCGTATTGCGCTAAGCGGCTTCTCAGAGCGCATGAAATGGGGAGTAAAACGCACTATTAAACTTCTAGGGTAGGGCAAACAGAGACCCGATTAGATCATTTTACATTAAGGTTAATATAAGAATTCAGGGAAATTCTATCACATTTGTTTAATTTACGTCGCTCGTATTTCAGATAGCGTATTCGGCTAAGCGGCATCTCAAAGCGCATGAAATGTCGAGTGAAATGCACTATTAAACTTCTAGGGTAGGGCAAACAGAGACCCGATTAGATCATTTTATATTATGGTTAATATAAGAAATCAGCGAAATTCTATCACATTTGTTCAATTTACGTCGCTCCTATTTCAGATAGCGTATTGGGCTAAGCGGCATCTCAAAGCGCAAGAAATGGCGAGTAAAATGCACTATTAAACTTCTAGGGTAGGGCAAACAGAGACCCGATTAGATCATTTTACATTAAGGATAATATAAGAATTCAGCGAAATTCTATCACATTTGTTCAATTTACGTCGCTCATGTTTCAGATAGCTTATTGGGCTAAGCGGCATCTCAAAGCGCAAGAAATGGCGAGTAAAATGCACTATTAAACTTCTAGGGTAGGGCAAACAGAGACCCGATTAGATCATTTTACATTGCGGTTAATAAAAGAATTCACCGAAATTCTATCACATTTGTTCAATTTACGTCGCTCATGTTTCAGATAGCGTATTGGGCTAAGCGGCATCTCAAAGCGCATGAAATGGCGAATAAAATGAACTACTAAACTTCTAGGCTAGGGCGAACAGAGACCCGATTACATCATTTTACATTATGGTTAATAAAAGAATTCACCGAAATTCTATCACATTTGTTCAATATACATCGCTCCTACTTCAGATAGCGTATTGGACTAAGCGGCATCTCAAAGCGCATGAAATGACGAGTAAAGTGCACTATTATACTTCTAGGGTAGGGCAAACAGCGACCCGATTAGATCATTTTATATTATGGTTAATTTAAGATTTCAGCGAAATTCTATCACATTTGTTCAACTTACGTCGCTCCTATTTCAGATAGCGAATTGTGATAAGCGGCATCTCAAAGCGCATGATATGACGAGTGTAATGCACTATTAAATTTCTAGGGTAGGGCGAACAGAGACCAGATTAGATCATTTTACAATAAGGTTAATATAAGTATTCAGCGAGATTCTATCACATTTGTTCAACTTACGTCGGTCCTATTTGAGATAGCGTATTACGCTAAGCGGCATCGCAAAGCGCATGAAATGGGGAGTCAAATGCACTACTAAACTTCTAGGGTGGGGCAAACAGAGACCCGATTAGATCATTTTATATTATGGTTAATTTAAGAATTCATCAAAATTCTATCACATTTGTTCAATTCACGTCGCTGCTATTTCAGATAGCGTGCTGGGCTAGGCGGCATCTTAAAGCGCGTGGAATGATGAGTAAAATGCACTATTAGCCTTCTATGATAGGGCAATCAGAGACCCGATTAGATCATTTTATATTTTGTTTAATATAAGATTTCAGGGAAATTCTATCACATTTGTTCAATTTACGTCGCCCATATTTCAGATAGCGTATTGGGCTAAGCGGCATCTCAAAGCGCATGAAATGGCGAATAAAGTGGACTATTAAACTTCTAGGCTAGGGCGAACAGAGACCCGATTAGATCATTTTACATTAAGGTTAATATAAGTATTCAGCGAAACTCTATCACATTTGCTCAATTTACGTCGCTCCTATTTCGGTTATCGTATTGCGCTAAGCGACATCTCAAAGCGCATGAAATGACGAGTGGAATGCACTATTAAACTTCTAAGTTATGGCAAACAGAGAACCGATTAGATCATTTTATATTACGGTTAATATAAGAATTCAGAGTAATTCTATCACATTTGTTCAATTTACGTCGCTCCTATTTCAGATACCGTACTAGGCTAGGCGGCACCTTAAAGCGCCTGGAATGGCGAGTAAAATGCACTGTTCAACTTCTATGATAGGGCAGTCAGAGACCCGACTATATCATTTTATATTTTGTTTAATATAAGATTTCAGGTAAATCCTATCACATTTGTTCTATTTACGTCGCTCCTATTTCAGATAGTGTATTGGGCTAAGCGGCATCTCAAAGCGCATGAAATGGCGAATAAAATGGACTATTAAACTTCTAGGGTAGGGCCAAGAGAGACCCGATTAGATCATTTTACATTAAGGTTAATATAAAAATTCAGCGAAATTCTATCACATTTGTTCAATTTACGTCGCTCCTATTTCAGATATCGTATTGGGCTAAGCGTCATCTTAAAGCGCATGAAATGACGAGTGGAATGCACTATTAAACTTCTAGGGTAGGGCGAATAGAGACCCGATTAGATCATTTTACATTAAGGTTAACATAAGTATTCAGCGAGATTCTATCACATTTGTTCAATTTACGTCGCTCCTATTTCAGATAGCGTATTGGGCTAAGCGGCTTCTTAAAGCGCGTGGAAGGGCAAGCAAAATGCACTACTAAACTTCTATGATAGGGCAATCAGAGACCCGATTAGATCATTTTATATTTTGTTTAATATAAGACTTCAGGGAAATTCTATCACATTTGTTCAATTTACGTCGCTCCTATTTCAGATACCGTATTGGGCTAAGCGGCATCTCAAAGCGCATGAAATGGCGAGTAAAATGCACTATTAAACTCCTAGGGTAGGGCAAACAGAGACCCGATTAGATCATTTTATATTATGGTTAATTTAAGAAATCAGCAGAATTCTATCACATTTGTTCAATTTACGTCGCTCCTATTTCAGATAGCGTATAGGGCTAAGCGGCATCTCAAAGCGCATGAAATGGCGAGTAAAATGCACTATTAAACTTCTAGAGTAGGGCGAACAGAGACCCGAAGAGATCATTTTACATTAATGTTAATAAAAGAATTCAGGGAAATTCTATAACATTTGTTCAATTTACGTCGCTCCTATTTCAGATAGCGTACTAGGCTAGGCGGAATCTTAAAGCGCCTGGAATGGCGAGTAAAATGAACTATTAAACTTCTATGATAGGGCAATCAGAGACCCGGTTAGATCATTTTATATTATATTTAATATAAGATTTCAGGGAAATCCTATCACATTTGTTCAATTTACGTCGCTCCTATTTCAGATAGCGTATTGGGCTAAGCGGCATCTCAAAGCGCAAGAAATGGCGAATAAAATGGACTGTTAAACTTCTAGGGTAGAGCAAACAGAGACCCGATTAGATCATTTTATATTATGGTTAATTTAAGAATTCAGCAAAATTCTATCACATTTGTTCAATTTACGTCGCTCCTATTTCAGATAGCGTACTGGGCTAGACGGCATCTTATGGCGCGTGGAATGGCGAGTAAAATGAACTATTAAACTTCTATGATAGGGAAACCAGAGACCCTATTAGATCATTTTATATTATGGTTAATTTAAGAATTCAGCGAAATTCTATCACATTTGTTCAACTTCCGTCGCTCCTATTTCAGATAGCGGACTAGGCTAGGCGGCATCTCAAAGCGCATGAAATGACGAGTGAAATGCACTATTACACTTCTAGGGTAGGGCAAACAGAGACCCGAAGAGATCATTTTACATTAAGGTTAATATAAGAATTCAGGGAAATTCTATCACATTTGTTCAATTTACGTCGCTCCGATTTCAGATAGCGTACTAGGCTAGGCGGCATCTTAAAGTGCCTGGAATGGCGAGTAAAATGCACTGTTAAACTTCTATGATAGGGCAGTCAGAGACCCGATTAGATCATTTTATATTTTGTTTAATATAAGATTTCAGGGAAATCCTATCACATTTGTTCAATTTACGTCGCTCCTATTTCAGATAGCTGATTGGGCTAAGCGGCATCTCAAAGCGCAAGAAATGGCGAGTAAAATGCACTATTAAACTTCTAGGGTAGGGCAAACAGAGACCCGATTAGATCATTTTACATTAAGGATAATATAAGAATTCAGCGAAATTCTATCACATTTGTTCAATTTACGTCGCTCATGTTTCAGATTGCTTATTGGGCTAAGCGGCATCTCAAAGCGCAAGAAATGGCGAGTAAAATGCACTATTAAACATCTAGGGTAGGGCAAACAGAGACCCGATTAGATCATTTTACATTGCGGTTAATAAAAGAATTCACCGAAATTCTATCACATTTGTTCAATTTACGTCGCTCATGTTTCAGATAGCGTATTGGGCTAAGCGGCATCTCAAAGCGCATGAAATGGCGAATAAAATGCACTACTAAACTTCTAGGCTAGGGCGAATAGAGACCCGATTACATCATTTTACATTATGGTTAATAAAAGAATTCACCGAAATTCTATCACATTTGTTCAATTTACATCGCTCCTATTTCAGATAGCGTATTGGACTAAGCGGCATCTCAAAGCGCATGAAATGACGAGTAAAGTGCACTATTATACTTCTAGGGTAGGGCAAACAGAGACCCGATTAGATCATTTTATATTATGGTTAATTTAAGAATTCAGCGAAATTCTATTACATTTGTTCAATTTACGTCGCTCCTATTTCAGATAGCGTACCAGGCTAGGCGGCATCTTAAAGCGCGTGGAATGGCGAGTAAAATGCACTATTAAACTTCTATGATAGGGCAATCAGAGACCCGATTAGATCATTTTATATTTTGGTTAATATAAGAATTCAGCGAAATTCTATCACATTTGTTAAATTTACGTCGCTCCTATACCAGATAGCGTATTGGGCTAAGCGGCATCTCAAAGCGCATGAAATGACGAGTGAAATGCACTATTAAACTTCTAGGGTAGGGCAAACAGAGACCCGAAGAGATCATTTTACATTAAGGTTAATATAAGAATTCAGGGAAATTCTATCACATTTGTTCAATTTACGTCGCTCCGATTTGAGATAGCGTACTGGGCTAGGCGGCATCTTAAAGCGCCTGGAATGGCGAGTAAAATGCACTGTTAAACTTCTATGATAGGGCAATCAGAGACCCGATTAGATCATTTTATATTTTGTTTAATATAAGATTTCAGGGAAATCCTGTCACATTTGTTCAATTTACGTCGCTCCTATTTCAGATAGCGTATTGGGCTAAGCGGCATCTCAAAGCGCAAGAAATGGCGAATAAAATGGACTGTTAAACTTCTAGGGTATGGCGAACAGAGACCCGATTAGGTCATTTTACATTAAGGTTAATATAAAAATTCAGCGAAATTCTATCACATTTGTTCAATTTACGTCGCTCCTATTTCAGATAGCGTATAGGGCTAAGCGGCATCTCAAAGCGCATGAAATGGCGAGTAAAATGCACTATTAAACTTCTAGAGTAGGGCGAACAGAGACCCGATTAGATCATTTTACATTAAGGTTAATATAAGAATTCAGGGAAATTCTATCACATTTGTTCAATTTTCGTCGCTCCTATTTCAGATAGCGTATAGGGCTAAGCGGCATCCCAAAGCGCATGAAATGGCGAGTAAAATGCACTATTATACTTCTAGGGCAGGGCAAGTAGAGAACTGATGAGATCATTTTATACTATGGTTAATATAAGAATTCAGCGAAATTCTATCACATTTGTTCAATTTACGTCGCTCCTATTTCGGATAGCGCATTGGGCTAAGCGGCATCTCAAAGCGCATGAAATGACGAGTGAAATGCACTATTAAACTTCTAGGGTAAGGCAAACAGAGACCCGAGTAGATCATATTATATTACGGTTAATATAAGAATTCAGCGTAATTCTATCACACTTGTTCAACTTACGTCGCTCCTATTTCAAATAGCGTACTGGGCTAGGCGGCATCTTAAAGCGCGTGGAATTGCGAGTAAAATGCACTATTAAACTTCTATGATAGGGCAATCGGAGACCCGATTAGATCATTTTATATTTTGGTTAATATAAGAATTCAGCGAAACTCTATCACATTTGCTCAATTTACGTCGCTCCTATTTCAGATATCGTATTGGGCTAAGCGTCATCTTAAAGCGCATGAAATGACGAGTGGATGCACTATTAAACTTCTAGGGTAGGGCGAATAGAGACCCGATTAGATCATTTTACATTAAGGTTAACATAAGTATTCAGCGAGATTCTATCACATTTGTTCAATTTACGTCGCTCCTATTTCAGATAGCGTATTGGGCTAAGCGGCTTCTTAAAGCGCGTGGAAGGGCAAGCAAAATGCACTACTAAACTTCTATGATAGGGCAATCAGAGACCCGATTAGATCATTTTATATTTTGTTTAATATAAGACTTCAGGGAAATTCTATCACATTTGTTCAATTTACGTCGCTCCTATTTCAGATACCGTATTGGGCTAAGCGGCATCTCAAAGCGCATGAAATGGCGAGTAAAATGCACTATTAAACTCCTAGGGGTAGGGCAAACAGAGACCCGATTAGATCATTTTATATTATGGTTAATTTAAGAAATCAGCAGAATTCTATCACATTTGTTCAATTTACGTCGCTCCTATTTCAGATAGCGTATAGGGCTAAGCGGCATCTCAAAGCGCATGAAATGGCGAGTAAAATGCACTATTAAACTTCTAGAGTAGGGCGAACAGAGACCCGAAGAGATCATTTTACATTAATGTTAATAAAAGAATTCAGGGAAATTCTATCACATTTGTTCAATTTACGTCGCTCCTATTTCAGATAGCGTACTAGGCTAGGCGGAATCTTAAAGCGCCTGGAATGGCGAGTAAAATGAACTATTAAACTTCTATGATAGGGCAATCAGAGACCCGGTTAGATCATTTTATATTATATTTAATATAAGATTTCAGGGAAATCCTATCACATTTGTTCAATTTACGTCGCTCCTATTTCAGATAGCGTATTGGGCTAACCGGCATCTCAAAGCGCAAGAAATGGCGAATAAAA
Source organism: Macropis europaea (assembly GCA_916610135.2). NCBI lineage: Eukaryota > Metazoa > Arthropoda > Insecta > Hymenoptera > Melittidae > Macropis > Macropis europaea. The sequence goes on from CAKAJE020001952.1 coordinate 17,411, forward strand.
TGGACTGTTAAACTTCTAGGGTAGAGCAAACAGAGACCCGATTAGATCATTTTATATTATGGTTAATTTAAGAATTCAGCAAAATTCTATCACATTTGTTCAATTTACGTCGCTCCTATTTCAGATAGCGTACTGGGCTAGACGGCATCTTATGGCGCGTGGAATGGCGAGTAAAATGAACTATTAAACTTCTATGATAGGGAAACCAGAGACCCTATTAGATCATTTTATTTTTTGTTTAATTTAAGAATTCAGCGAAATTCTATCACATTTGTTCAACTTCCGTCGCTCCCATTTCAGATAGCGGACTAGGCTAGGCGGCATCTCAAAGCGCATGAAATGACGAGTGAAATGCACTATTACACTTCTAGGGTAGGGCAAACAGAGACCCGAAGAGATCATTTTACATTAAGGTTAATATAAGAATTCAGGGAAATTCTATCACATTTGTTCAATTTACGTCGCTCCGATTTCAGATAGGCGTACTAGGCTAGGCGGCATCTTAAAGTGCCTGGAATGGCGAGTAAAATGCACTGTTAAACTTCTATGATAGGGCAGTCAGAGACCCGATTAGATCATTTTATATTTTGTTTAATATAAGATTTCAGGGAAATCCTATCACATTTGTTCAATTTACGTCGCTCCTATTTCAGATAGCTGATTGGGCTAAGCGGCATCTCAAAGCGCAAGAAATGGCGAGTAAAATGCACTATTAAACTTCTAGGGTAGGGCAAACAGAGACCCGATTAGATCATTTTACATTAAGGATAATATAAGAATTCAGCGAAATTCTATCACATTTGTTCAATTTACGTCGCTCATGTTTCAGATTGCTTATTGGGCTAAGCGGCATCTCAAAGCGCAAGAAATGGCGAGTAAAATGCACTATTAAACATCTAGGGTAGGGCAAACAGAGACCCGATTAGATCATTTTACATTGCGGTTAATAAAAGAATTCACCGAAATTCTATCACATTTGTTCAATTTACGTCGCTCATGTTTCAGATAGCGTATTGGGCTAAGCGGCATCTCAAAGCGCATGAAATGGCGAATAAAATGCACTACTAAACTTCTAGGCTAGGGCGAACAGAGACCCGATTACATCATTTTACATTATGGTTAATAAAAGAATTCACCGAAATTCTATCACATTTGTTCAATTTACATCGCTCCTATTTCAGATAGCGTATTGGACTAAGCGGCATCTCAAAGCGCATGAAATGACGAGTAAAGGGCACTATTATACTTCTGGGGTAGGGCAAACAGAGACCCGATTAGATCATTTTATATTATGGTTAATTTAAGAATTCAGCGAAATTCTATTACATTTGTTCAATTTACGTCGCTCCTATTTCAGATAGCGTACCAGGCTAGGCGGCATCTTAAAGCGCGTGGAATGGCGAGTAAAATGAACTATTAAACTTCTATGATAGGGAAACCAGAGACCCTATTAGATCATTTTATATTTTGGTTAATATAAGAATTCAGCGAAATTCTATCACATTTGTTCAACTTCCGTCGCTCCTATTTCAGATAGCGGACTAGGCTAGGCGGCATCTCAAAGCGCATGAAATGACGAGTGAAATGCACTATTACACTTCTAGGGTAGGGCAAACAGAGACCCGAAGAGATCATTTTACATTAAGGTTAATATAAGAATTCAGGGAAATTCTATCACATTTGTTCAATTTACGTCGCTCCGATTTCAGATAGCGTACTAGGCTAGGCGGCATCTTAAAGTGCCTGGAATGGCGAGTAAAATGCACTGTTAAACTTCTATGATAGGGCAGTCAGAGACCCGATTAGATCATTTTATATTTTGTTTAATATAAGATTTCAGGGAAATCCTATCACATTTGTTCAATTTACGTCGCTCCTATTTCAGATAGCTGATTGGGCTAAGCGGCATCTCAAAGCGCAAGAAATGGCGAGTAAAATGCACTATTAAACTTCTAGGGTAGGGCAAACAGAGACCCGATTAGATCATTTTACATTAAGGATAATATAAGAATTCAGCGAAATTCTATCACATTTGTTCAATTTACGTCGCTCATGTTTCAGATTGCTTATTGGGCTAAGCGGCATCTCAAAGCGCAAGAAATGGCGAGTAAAATGCACTATGAAACTTCTAGGGTAGGGCAAACAGAGACCCGATTAGATCATTTTACATTGCGGTTAATAAAAGAATTCACCGAAATTCTATCACATTTGTTCAATTTACGTCGCTCATGTTTCAGATAGCGTATTGGGCTAAGCGGCATCTCAAAGCGCATGAAATGGCGAATAAAATGCACTACTAAACTTCTAGGCTAGGGCGAACAGAGACCCGATTACATCATTTTACATTATGGTTAATAAAAGAATTCACCGAAATTCTATCACATTTGTTCAATTTACATCGCTCCTATTTCAGATAGCGTATTGGACTAAGCGGCATCTCAAAGCGCATGAAATGACGAGTAAAGGGCACTATTATACTTCTGGGGTAGGGCAAACAGAGACCCGATTAGATCATTTTATATTATGGTTAATTTAAGAATTCAGCGAAATTCTATTACATTTGTTCAATTTACGTCGCTCCTATTTCAGATAGCGTACCAGGCTAGGCGGCATCTTAAAGCGCGTGGAATGGCGAGTAAAATGCACTATTAAACTTCTATGATAGGGCAATCAGAGACCCGATTAGATCATTTTATATTTTGGTTAATATAAGAATTCAGCGAAATTCTATCACATTTGTTAAATTTACGTCGCTCCTATACCAGATAGCGTATTGGGCTAAGCGGCATCTCAAAGCGCATGAAATGACGAGTGAAATGCACTATTAAACTTCTAGGGTAGGGCAAACAGAGACCCGAAGAGATCATTTTACATTAAGGTTAATATAAGAATTCAGGGAAATTCTATCACATTTGTTCAATTTACGTCGCTCCTATTTCAGATAGCGTATAGGGCTAAGCGGCATCTCAAAGCGCATGAAATGGCGAGTAAAATGCACTATTAAACTTCTAGAGTAGGGCGAACAGAGACCCGATTAGATCATTTTACATTAAGGTTAATATAAGAATTCAGGGAAATTCTATCACATTTGTTCAATTTTCGTCGCTCCTATTTCAGATAGCGTATAGGGCTAAGCGGCATCCCAAAGCGCATGAAATGGCGAGTAAAATGCACTATTATACTTCTAGGGCAGGGCAAGTAGAGAACTGATGAGATCATTTTATACTATGGTTAATATAAGAATTCAGCGAAATTCTATCACATTTGTTCAATTTACGTCGCTCCTATTTCGGATAGCGCATTGGGCTAAGCGGCATCTCAAAGCGCATGAAATGACGAGTGAAATGCACTATTAAACTTCTAGGGTAAGGCAAACAGAGACCCGAGTAGATCATATTATATTACGGTTAATATAAGAATTCAGCGTAATTCTATCACACTTGTTCAACTTACGTCGCTCCTATTTCAAATAGCGTACTGGGCTAGGCGGCATCTTAAAGCGCGTGGAATTGCGAGTAAAATGCACTGTTAACCTTCTATGATAGGGCAATCAGAGACCAGATTAGATCATTTTATACTTTGGTTAATATAAGAATTCAGCGAAATTCTATCACATTTGTTCAATTTACGTCGCTCCTATTTCAGATAGCGTATTGGGCTAAGCGGCATCACAAAGCGCATGAAATGGCGAGTAAAATGCACTATTAAGCTTCTATGATAGGGCAATCAGAGACCCGATTAGATCATTTTATACTTTGATTAATATCAGTATTCAGCGAAATTCTATCACATTTGTTCAATTTCCGTCGCTCCTATTTCAGATAGCGTATTGGGCTAAGCGGCATCTCAAAGCGCATGTAATGACGAGTGAAATGTACTATTAAACTTCTAGGGTAGGGCAAACAGAGACCCGATTAGATCATTTTATATTATTGTTAATTTAAGAATTCAGCGAAATTCTATCACATTTGTTCAATTTACGTCGCTCCTATTTCAGATAGCGTAGTGGGCTAAGTGGCATGTCAAAGCGCATGAAATGACCAGTGAAATGCACTATTAAACTTCTAGGGTAAGGCAAACAGAGAACCGATTAGATCATTTTATATTACGGTTAATATAAGAATTCAGCGTAATTATATCACATTCCTTCAACTTACCTCGCTCCTATTTCAGATAGCGTACTAGGCTATGCGGCATCTAATAGCGCCTGGAATGGCGAGTGAAATGCACTATTAAACTGCTAGGGTAGGGCAAACAGAGACCCGATTAGATCATTTTATATTATGGTTAATTTAAGAATTCAGCGAAATTCTATCACATTTGTTCAATTTACGTCGCTACTATTTCAGATAGCGTATTGCGCTAAGCGGCATCTCAGAGCGCAAGAAATGGCAAATAAAATGGACTATCAAACTTCTAGGGAAGGGCAAACAGAGACCCGATTAGATCATTTTATATTACGGTTAATATAAGAATGCAGCGTAATTCTATCACATTTCTTCAACTTACGTCGCTCCTATTTCAGATAGCGTACTAGGCTAGGCGGCATCCTAAAACGCGTGGAATGATGAGTAAAATGCACTAGTAAACTTCTATGATAGGGCAGTGAGAGACCCGATTAGATCATTTTATATTTTGTTTAATATAAGATTTGAGGGAAATTCTATCACATTTGTTCAATTTACGTCGCTCATATTTCAGATAGCGTATTGGGCTAAGAGGCATCTCAAAGCGCATAAAATGGGGAGTAAAATGCACTATCAAACTTCTATGGTAGGGCGAACATAGACCCGATTAGATCATTTTACATTAATCTTAATATAAGAATCCAGGGAAATTCTATCACATTTGTTCAATTTACGTCGCTCCTCTTTCAGATAGCGTACTGGGCTAGACGGCATCTTAAAGCGCGTGAATGGCGAGTAAAATGCACTATTAACCTTCTATGATAGGGCAATCAGAGACCAGATTAGATCATTTTATACTTTGGTTAATATAAGAATTCAAAGAAATTCTATCACATTTAATCAATTTACGTCGCTCCTATTTTAGATAGCGTATTGGGCTAAGCGGCATCTCAAAGCGCGTGAAATGGCGAGTAAAATGCACTATTAAACTTCTATGATAGGGCAATCAGAGAACCGATTAGATCATTTTATATTTTGGTTCATATAAGAATTCAGCGAAATTCTATCACATTTGGTCAATTTACGTCGCTCCTATTTCAGATAGCGTACTGGGCTAGGCGGCATCTTAAAGCGCGTGGAATGGCGAGTAAAATGCACTATTGAACTTCTATGATAGGGCAATCAGAGAGCCGATTACATCATTTTATATTTTGGTTAATATAAGAATTCAGCGAAATTCTATCGCATTTGCTCAATTTACGTCGCTCCTAATTCAGATAGCGTATTGGGCTAAGCGGTACCTCAAAGCGCATGAAATGCCGAGTAAAATGCACTATTAAACTGCTAGGGTACGGCAAACAGAGACCCGATTAGATCATTTTATATTATGGTTAATTAACAATTCAGCGAAATTCTATCACATTTGTTCAATTTACGTCGCTACTATTTCAGATAGCGTATTGCGCTAAGCGGCATCTCAGAGCGCATGAAATGGGGAGTAAAACGCACTATTAAACTTCTAGGGTAGGGCAAACAGAGACCCGATTAGATCATTTTACATTAAGGTTAATATAAGAATTCAGGGAAATTCTATCACATTTGTTTAATTTACGTCGCTCGTATTTCAGATAGCGTATTCGGCTAAGCGGCATCTCAAAGCGCATGAAATGTCGAGTGAAATGCACTATTAAACTTCTAGGGTAGGGCAAACAGAGACCCGATTAGATCATTTTATATTATGGTTAATATAAGAAATCAGCGAAATTCTATCACATTTGTTCAATTTACGTCGCTCCTATTTCAGATAGCGTATTGGGCTAAGCGGCATCTCAAAGCGCAAGAAATGGCGAGTAAAATGCACTATTAAACTTCTATGATAGGGCAATCAGAGACCCGATTAGATCATTTTATATTTTGTTTAATATAAGATTTCAGGGAAATCCTGTCACATTTGTTCAATTTACGTCGCTCCTATTTCAGATAGCGTATTGGGCTAAGCGGCATCTCAGAGCGCATGAAATGGGGAGTAAAACGCACTATTAAACTTCTAGGGTAGGGCAAACAGAGACCCGATTAGGTCATTTTACATTAAGGTTAATATAAAAATTCAGCGAAATTCTATCACATTTGTTCAATTTACGTCGCTCCTATTTCAGATAGCGTATAGGGCTAAGCGGCATCTCAAAGCGCATGAAATGGCGAGTAAAATGCACTATTAAACTTCTAGAGTAGGGCGAACAGAGACCCGATTAGATCATTTTACATTAAGGTTAATATAAGAATTCAGGGAAATTCTATCACATTTGTTCAATTTTCGTCGCTCCTATTTCAGATAGCGTATAGGGCTAAGCGGCATCCCAAAGCGCATGAAATGGCGAGTAAAATGCACTATTATACTTCTAGGGCAGGGCAAGTAGAGAACTGATGAGATCATTTTATACTATGGTTAATATAAGAATTCAGCGAAATTCTATCACATTTGTTCAATTTACGTCGCTCCTATTTCGGATAGCGCATTGGGCTAAGCGGCATCTCAAAGCGCATGAAATGACGAGTGAAATGCACTATTAAACTTCTAGGGTAAGGCAAACAGAGACCCGAGTAGATCATATTATATTACGGTTAATATAAGAATTCAGCGTAATTCTATCACACTTGTTCAACTTACGTCGCTCCTATTTCAAATAGCGTACTGGGCTAGGCGGCATCTTAAAGCGCGTGGAATTGCGAGTAAAATGCACTGTTAACCTTCTATGATAGGGCAATCAGAGACCAGATTAGATCATTTTATACTTTGGTTAATATAAGAATTCAGCGAAATTCTATCACATTTGTTCAATTTACGTGGCTCCTATTTCAGATAGCGTATTGGGCTAAGCGGCATCACAAAGCGCATGAAATGGCGAGTAAAATGCACTATTAAGCTTCTATGATAGGGCAATCAGAGACCCGATTAGATCATTTTATACTTTGATTAATATCAGTATTCAGCGAAATTCTATCACATTTGTTCAATTTCCGTCGCTCCTATTTCAGATAGCGTATTGAGCTAAGCGGCATCTCAAAGCGCATGTAATGACGAGTGAAATGTACTATTAAACTTCTAGGGTAGGGCAAACAGAGACCCGATTAGATCATTTTATATTATTGTTAATTTAAGAAATCAGCGAAATTCTATCACATTTGTTCAATTTACGTCGCTCCTATTTCAGATAGCGTAGTGGGCTAAGTGGCATGTCAAAGCGCATGAAATGACCAGTGAAATGCACTATTAAACTTCTAGGGTAAGGCAAACAGAGAACCGATTAGATCATTTTATATTACGGTTAATATAAGAATTCAGCGTAATTATATCACATTCCTTCCACTTACCTCGCTCCTATTTCAGATAGCGTACTAGGCTATGCGGCATCTAATAGCGCCTGGAATGGCGAGTAAAATGCACTATTAAACTGCTAGGGTAGGGCAAACAGAGACCCGATTAGATCATTTTATATTATGGTTAATTTAAGAATTCAGCGAAATTCTATCACATTTGTTCAATTTACGTCGCTACTATTTCAGATAGCGTATTGCTCTAAGCGGCATCTCAGAGCGCAAGAAATGGCAAATAAAATGGACTATCAAACTTCTAGGGTAGGGCAAACAGAGACCCGATTAGATCATTTTATATTACGGTTAATATAAGAATGCAGCGGAATTCTATCACATTTCTTCAACTTACGTCGCTCCTATTTCAGATAGCGTACTAGGCTAGGCAGCATCCTAAAACGCGTGGAATGATGAGTAAAATGCACTAGTAAACTTCTATGATAGGGCAGTGAGAGACCCGATTAGATCATTTTATATTTTGTTTAATATAAGATTTGAGGGAAATTCTATCACATTTGTTCAATTTACGTCGCTCATATTTCAGATAGCGTATTGGGCTAAGAGGCATCTCAAAGCGCATAAAATGGGGAGTAAAATATACTATCAAACTTCTATGGTAGGGCGAACATAGACCCGATTAGATCATTTTACATTAATCTTAATATAAGAATCCAGGGAAATTCTATCACATTTGTTCAATTTACGTCGCTCCTCTTTCAGATAGCGTACTGGGCTAGACGGCATCTTAAAGCGCGTGAATGGCGAGTAAAATGCACTATTAACCTTCTATGATAGGGCAATCAGAGACCAGATTAGATCATTTTATACTTTGGTTAATATAAGAATTCAAAGAAATTCTATCACATTTAATCAATTTACGTCGCTCCTATTTTAGATAGCGTATTGGGCTAAGCGGCATCTCAAAGCGCGTGAAATGGCGAGTAAAATGCACTATTAAACTTCTATGATAGGGCAATCAGAGAACCGATTAGATCATTTTATATTTTGGTTCATATAAGAATTCAGCGAAATTCTATCACATTTGGTCAATTTACGTCGCTCCTATTTCAGATAGCGTACTGGGCTAGGCGGCATCTTAAAGCGCGTGGAATGGCGAGTAAAATGCACTATTGAACTTCTATGATAGGGCAATCAGAGAGCCGATTACATCATTTTATATTTTGGTTAATATAAGAATTCAGCGAAATTCTATCGCATTTGCTCAATTTACGTCGCTCCTAATTCAGATAGCGTATTGGGCTAAGCGGTACCTCAAAGCGCATGAAATGCCGAGTAAAATGCACTATTAAACTGCTAGGGTACGGCAAACAGAGACCCGATTAGATCATTTTATATTATGGTTAATTAACAATTCAGCGAAATTCTATCACATTTGTTCAATTTACGTCGCTACTATTTCAGATAGCGTATTGCGCTAAGCGGCATCTCAGAGCGCATGAAATGGGGAGTAAAACGCACTATTAAACTTCTAGGGTAGGGCAAACAGAGACCCGATTAGATCATTTTACATTAAGGTTAATATAAGAATTCAGGGAAATTCTATCACATTTGTTACATTTACGTCGCTCGTATTTCAGATAGCGTATTCGGCTAAGCGGCATCTCAAAGCGCATGAAATGTCGAGTGAAATGCACTATTAAACTTCTAGGGTAGGGCAAACAGAGACCCGATTAGATCATTTTATATTATGGTTAATATAAGAAATCAGCGAAATTCTATCACATTTGTTCAATTTACGTCGCTCCTATTTCAGATAGCGTATTGGGCTAAGCGGCATCTCAAAGCGCAAGAAATGGCGAGTAAAATGCACTATTAAACTTCTAGGGTAGGGCAAACAGAGACCCGATTAGATCATTTTACATTAAGGATAATATAAGAATTCAGCGAAATTCTATCACATTTGTTCAATTTACGTCGCTCATGTTTCAGATAGCTTATTGGGCTAAGCGGCATCTCAAAGCGCAAGAAATGGCGAGTAAAATGCACTATTAAACTTCTAGGGTAGGGCAAACAGAGACCCGATTAGATCATTTTACATTGCGGTTAATAAAAGAATTCACCGAAATTCTATCACATTTGTTCAATTTACGTCGCTCATGTTTCAGATAGCGTATTGGGCTAAGCGGCATCTCAAAGCGTATGAAATGGCGAATAAAATGAACTACTAAACTTCTAGGCTAGGGCGAACAGAGACCCGATTACATCATTTTACATTATGGTTAATAAAAGAATTCACCGAAATTCTATCACATTTGTTCAATTTACATCGCTCCTATTTCAGATAGCGTATTGGACTAAGCGGCATCTCAAAGCGCATGAAATGGCGAATAAAATGCACTACTAAACTTCTAGGCTAGGGCGAACAGAGACCCGATTACATCATTTTACATTATGGTTAATAAAAGAATTCACCGAAATTCTATCACATTTGTTCAATTTACATCGCTCCTATTTCAGATAGCGTATTGGACTAAGCGGCATCTCAAAGCGCATGAAATGACGAGTAAAGTGCACTATTATACTTCTAGGGTAGGGCAAACAGCGACCCGATTAGATCATTTTATATTATGGTTAATTTAAGATTTCAGCGAAATTCTATAACATTTGTTCAACTTACGTCGCTCCTATTTCAGATAGCGAATTGTGATAAGCGGCATCTCAAAGCGCATGATATGACGAGTGTAATGCACTATTAAATTTCTAGGGTAGGGCGAACAGAGACCAGATTAGATCATTTTACAATAAGGTTAATATAAGTATTCAGCGAGATTCTATCACATTTGTTCAACTTACGTCGGTCCTATTTGAGATAGCGTATTACGCTAAGCGGCATCGCAAAGCGCATGAAATGGGGAGTCAAATGCACTACTAAACTTCTAGGGTGGGGCAAACAGAGACCCGATTAGATCATTTTATATTATGGTTAATTTAAGAATTCATCAAAATTCTATCACATTTGTTCAATTCACGTCGCTGCTATTTCAGATAGCGTGCTGGGCTAGGCGGCATCTTAAAGCGCGTGGAATGATGAGTAAAATGCACTATTAGCCTTCTATGATAGGGCAATCAGAGACCCGATTAGATCATTTTATATTTTGTTTAATATAAGATTTCAGGGAAATTCTATCACATTTGTTCAATTTACGTCGCCCATATTTCAGATAGCGTATTGGGCTAAGCGGCATCTCAAAGCGCATGAAATGGCGAATAAAGTGGACTATTAAACTTCTAGGCTAGGGCGAACAGAGACCCGATTAGATCATTTTACATTAAGGTTAATATAAGTATTCAGCGAGATTCTATCACATTTGTTCAATTTACGTCGCTCCTATTTCAGGCAGCGTACTGGGCTAGGCGGCATCTTAGAGCGCGTGAAATGGCGAGTAAAATGCACTGTTAACCTTCTATGATAGGGCAATCAGAGACCCGATTAGATCATTTTATATTTTGGTTAATATAAGAATTCAGCGAAACTCTATCACATTTGCTCAATTTACGTCGCTCCTATTTCAGTTATCGTATTGCGCTAAGCGACATCTCAAAGCGCATGAAATGACGAGTGGAATGCACTATTAAACTTCTAAGTTATGGCAAACAGAGAACCGATTAGATCATTTTATATTACGGTTAATATAAGAATTCAGAGTAATTCTATCACATTTGTTCAATTTACGTCGCTCCTATTTCAGATAGCGTTTTGGGCTAAGCGGCATCTGAAAGCGCATGGAATGGGGCGTAAAATGCACTATTAAACATCTAGGGTAGGGCAAACGGAGACCCGATTAGGACCTTTTTATTATGGTTAATTTAAGAATTCAGCAAAATTTTATCACATTTGTTGAATTTACGTCGCTCCTATTTCAGATAGCGTACTGGGCTAGGCGGCATCTTAAAGCGCGTTGAATGGCGATTAAAATGCACTATTAAACTTCTATGATAGGGCAATCGGAGACCCGATTAGATCATTTTATATTTTGGTTAATATAAGAATTCAGCGAAACTCTATCACATTTGCTCAATTTACGTCGCTCCTATTTCAGATATCGTATTGGGCTAAGCGTCATCTTAAAGCGCATGAAATGACGAGTGGAATGCACTATTAAACTTCTAGGGTAGGGCGAATAGAGACCCGATTAGATCATTTTACATTAAGGTTAACATAAGTATTCAGCGAGATTCTATCACATTTGTTCAATTTACGCCGCTCCTATTTCAGACAGTGTACTGGGCTAGACGGCATCTTAAAGCGCGTGGAATGGCGAGTAAAATGCACTATTAACCTTCTATGATAGGGCAATCAGAGACCAGATTAGATCATTTTATACTTCGGTTAATATAAGAATCCAGGAAAATTCTATGACATTTGTTCAATTTACGTCGCTCCTATTTCAGATAGCGTATTGGGCTAAGCGGCTTCTTAAAGCGCGTGGAAGGGCAAGCAAAATGCACTACTAAACTTCTATGATAGGGCAATCAGAGACCCGATTAGATCATTTTATATTTTGTTTAATATAAGACTTCAGGGAAATTCTATCACATTTGTTCAATTTACGTCGCTCCTATTTCAGATACCGTATTGGGCTAAGCGGCATCTCAAAGCGCATGAAATGGCGAGTAAAATGCACTATTAAACTTGTATGATAGGGCAATCAGAGACCCGATTAGATCATTTTATATTTTGTTTACTACAAGATATCAGGGAAATTCTATCACATTTGCTCAATTCGTGTCGCTCATACTTCAGATAGCGTATTGGGCTAAGCGGCATCTCAAAGCGCATGAAATGGCGAGTAAAATGCACTATTAAACTCCTAGGGTAGGGCAAACAGAGACCCGATTAGATCATTTTATATTATGGTTAATTTAAGAAATCAGCAGAATTCTATCACATTTGTTCAATTTACGTCGCTCCTATTTCAGATAGCGTACTGGGCTGGGCGGCATCTTAAAGCGCGTGGAATGGCGAGTAAAATGCACTATTGAACTTCTATGATAGGGCAATCAGGGACCCGATTAGATCATTTTATATTTTGGTTAATATAAGAATTCAGCGAAATTCTATCGCATTTGTTCAATTTACGTCGCTCCTATATCAGATAGCGTATTGGGCTAAGCGGCATCTCAAAGCGCATGAAATGACGAGTGAAATGCAGTATTAAACTTCTAGGGTAGGGCGAACATAGACCCGATTAGATCATTTTACATTAAGGTTAATATAAGAATCCAGGGAAATTCTATCACATTTGTTCTATTTACGTCGCTCCTATTTCAGATAGCGTATAGGGCTAAGCGGCATCTCAAAGCGCATGAAATGGCGAGTAAAATGCACTATTAAACTTCTAGAGTAGGGCGAACAGAGACCCGAAGAGATCATTTTACATTAATGTTAATAAAAGAATTCAGGGAAATTCTATAACATTTGTTCAATTTACGTCGCTCCTATTTCAGATAGCGTACTAGGCTAGGCGGAATCTTAAAGCGCCTGGAATGGCGAGTAAAATGAACTATTAAACTTCTATGATAGGGCAATCAGAGACCCGGTTAGATCATTTTATATTATATTTAATATAAGATTTCAGGGAAATCCTATCACATTTGTTCAATTTACGTCGCTCCTATTTCAGATAGCGTATTGGGCTAACCGGCATCTCAAAGCGCAAGAAATGGCGAATAAAATGGACTGTTAAACTTCTAGGGTAGAGCAAACAGAGACCCGATTAGATCATTTTATATTATGGTTAATTTAAGAATTCAGCAAAATTCTATCACATTTGTTCAATTTACGTCGCTCCTATTTCAGATAGCGTACTGGGCTAGACGGCATCTTATGGCGCGTGGAATGGCGAGTAAAATGAACTATTAAACTTCTATGATAGGGAAACCAGAGACCCGATTAGATCATTTTATATTATGGTTAATTTAAGAATTCAGCGAAATTCTATCACATTTGTTCAACTTCCGTCGCTCCTATTTCAGATAGCGGACTAGGCTAGGCGGCATCTCAAAGCGCATGAAATGACGAGTGAAATGCACTATTACACTTCTAGGGTAGGGCAAACAGAGACCCGAAGAGATCATTTTACATTAAGGTTAATATAAGAATTCAGGGAAATTCTATCACATTTGTTCAATTTACGTCGCTCCGATTTCAGATAGCGTACTAGGCTAGGCGGCATCTTAAAGTGCCTGGAATGGCGAGTAAAATGCACTGTTAAACTTCTATGATAGGGCAGTCAGAGACCCGATTAGATCATTTTATATTTTGTTTAATATAAGATTTCAGGGAAATCCTATCACATTTGTTCAATTTACGTCGCTCATGTTTCAGATTGCTTATTGGGCTAAGCGGCATCTCAAAGCGCAAGAAATGGCGAGTAAAATGCACTATTAAACATCTAGGGTAGGGCAAACAGAGACCCGATTAGATCATTTTACATTGCGGTTAATAAAAGAATTCACCGAAATTCTATCACATTTGTTCAATTTACGTCGCTCATGTTTCAGATAGCGTATTGGGCTAAGCGGCATCTCAAAGCGCATGAAATGGCGAATAAAATGCACTACTAAACTTCTAGGCTAGGGCGAACAGAGACCCGATTACATCATTTTACATTATGGTTAATAAAAGAATTCACCGAAATTCTATCACATTTGTTCAATTTACATCGCTCGTATTTCAGATAGCGTATTGGACTAAGCGGCATCTCAAAGCGCATGAAATGACGAGTAAAGTGCACTATTATACTTCTAGGGTAGGGCAAACAGAGACCCGATTAGATCATTTTATATTATGGTTAATTTAAGAATTCAGCGAAATTCTATTACATTTGTTCAATTTACGTCGCTCCTATTTCAGATAGCGTACCAGGCTAGGCGGCATCTTAAAGCGCGTGGAATGGCGAGTAAAATGCACTATTAAACTTCTATGATAGGGCAATCAGAGACCCGATTAGATCATTTTATATTTTGGTTAATATAAGAATTCAGCGAAATTCTATCACATTTGTTAAATTTACGTCGCTCCTATAACAGATAGCGTATTGGGCTAAGCGGCATCTCAAAGCGCATGAAATGACGAGTGAAATGCACTATTAAACTTCTAGGGTAGGGCAAACAGAGACCCGAAGAGATCATTTTACATTAAGGTTAATATAAGAATTCAGGGAAATTCTATCACATTTGTTCAATTTACGTCGCTCCGATTTGAGATAGCGTACTGGGCTAGGCGGCATCTTAAAGCGCCTGGAATGGCGAGTAAAATGCACTGTTAAACTTCTATGAAAGGGCAATCAGAGACCCGATTAGATCATTTTATATTTTGTTTAATATAAGATTTCAGGGAAATCCTGTCACATTTGTTCAATTTACGTCGCTCCTATTTCAGATAGCGTATTGGGCTAAGCGGCATCTCAAAGCGCAAGAAATGGCGAATAAAATGGACTGTTAAACTTCTAGGGTATGGCGAACAGAGACCCGATTAGGTCATTTTACATTAAGGTTAATATAAAAATTCAGCGAAATTCTATCACATTTGTTCAATTTACGTCGCTCCTATTTCAGATAGCGTATTGGGTTAAGCGTCATCTCAAAGCGCATGAAATGGCGAGTAAAATGCACTATTATACTTCTATGATAGGGCAATCAGAGACCCGATTAGATCATTTTATATTTTGTTTACTACAAGATATCAGGGAAATTCTATCACATTTGCTCAATTCGTGTCGCTCATATTTCAGATAGCGTATTGGGCTAAGCGGCATCTCAAAGCGCATGAAATGGCGAGAAAAATGCACTATTAAACTCCTAGGGTAGGGCAAACAGAGACCCGATTAGATCATTTTATATTATGGTTAATTTAAGAATTCAGCAGAATTCTATCACATTTGTTCAATTTACGTCGCTCCTATTTCAGATAGCGTACTGGGCTGGGCGGCATCTTAAAGCGCGTGGAATGGCGAATAAAATGCACTATTGAACTTCTATGATAGGGCAATCAGGGACCCGATTAGATCATTTTATATTTTGGTTAATATAAGAATTCAGCGAAATTCTATCACATTTGTTCAATTTACGTCGCTCCTATTTCAGATAGCGTATAGGGCTAAGCGGCATCTCAAAGCGCATGAAATGGCGAGTAAAATGCACTATTAAACTTCTAGAGTAGGGCGAACAGAGACCCGAAGAGATCATTTTACATTAAGGTTAATAAAAGAATTCAGGGAATTCTATAACATTTGTTCAATTTACGTCGCTCCTATTTCAGATAGCGTACTAGGCTAGGCGGCATCTTAAAGCGCCTGGAATGGCGAGTAAAATGCACTATTAAACTTCTATGATAGGGCAATCAGAGACCCGATTAGATCATTTTATATTATGTTTAATATAAGATTTCAGGGAAATTCTATCACATTTGTTCAATTTACGTCGCTCCTATTTCAGATAGCGTATTGGGCTAAGCGGCATCTCAAAGCGCAAGAAATGGCGAATAAAATGGACTGTTAAACTTCTAGGGTAGAGCAAACAGAGACCCGATTAGATCATTTTATATTATGGTTAATTTAAGAATTCAGCAAAATTCTATCACATTTGTTCAATTTACGTCGCTCCTATTTCAGATAGCGTACTGGGATAGACGGCATCTTAAGGCGCGTGGAATGGCGAGTAAAATGAACTATTAAACTTCTATGATAGGGAAACCAGAGACCCGATTAGATCATTTTATATTATGGTTAATTTAAGAATTCAGCAAAATTCTATCACATTTGTTCAATTTACGTCGCTCCTCTTTCAGATTGCGTACTGGGCTAGACGGCATCTTAAACCGCGTGGAATGGCGAGTAAAATGCACTATTAACCTTCTATGATAGGGCAATCAGAGACCAGATTAGATCATTTTATACTTTGGTTAATATAAGAATTCAGCGAAATTCTATCACATTAGTTCAATTTACGTCGCTCCTATTTTAGATAGCGTATTGTGCTAAGAGGCATCTCAAAGCGCATGAAATGGCAAGTAAAATGCACTATTAAACTTCTATGATAGGGCAATCAGAGACCCGATTAGATCATTTTATATTTTGGTTCATATAAGAATTCAGGGAAATTCTATCACATTTGGTCAATTTACGTCGCTCCTACTTCAGATGGTGTACTGGGCTAGGCGGCATCTTAAAGCGCGTGGAATGATGAGTAAAATGCACTATTAGCCTTCTACGATAGGGCAATCAGAGACCCGATTAGATCATTTTATATTTTGTTTAATATAAGATTTCAGGGAAATTCTATCACATTTGTTTAATTTATGTCGCCCATATTTCAGATAGCGTATTGGGCTAAGCGGCATCTCAAAGCGCATGAAATGGCGAGTAAAATGCACTATTAAATTTCTAGGGTAGGGCAAACAGAGACCCGATTAGATCATTTTACATTGAGAATAATATAAGAATTCAGCGAAATTCTATCACATTTGTTCAATTTACGTCGCTCCTATTTCAGATAGCGTATTGGGTTAAGCGTCACCTCAAAGCGCATGAAATTGCGAGTAAAATGCACTATTAAACTTGTATGATAGGGCAATCAGAGACCCGATTAGATCATTTTATATTTTGTTTACTACAAGATATCAGGGAAATTCTATCACATTTGCTCAATTCGTGTAGCTCATATTTCAGATAGCGTATTGGGCTAAGCGGCATCTCAAAGCGCATGAAATGGCGAGAAAAATGCACTATTAAACTCCTAGGGTAGGGCAAACAGAGACCCGATTAGATCATTTTATATTATGGTTAATTTAAGAATTCAGCAGAATTCTATCACATTTGTTCAATTTACGTCGCTCCTATTTCAGATAGCGTACTGGGCTGGGCGGCATCTTAAAGCGCGTGGAATGGCGAATAAAATGCACTATTGAACTTCTATGATAGGGCAATCAGGGACCCGATTAGATCATTTTATATTTTGGTTAATATAAGAATTCAGCGAAATTCTATCGCATTTGTTCAATTTACGTCGCTCCTATATCAGATAGCGTATTGGGCTAAGCGGCATCTCAAAGCGCATGAAATGACGAGTGAAATGCACTATTAAACTTCTAGGGTAGGGCGAACATAGACCCGATTAGATCATTTTACATTAAGGTTAATATAAGAATCCAGGGAAATTCTATCACATTTGTTCAATTTACGTCGCTCCTATTTCAGATAGCGTATAGGGCTAAGCGGCATCTCAAAGCGCATGAAATGGCGAGTAAAATGCACTATTAAACTTCTAGAGTAGGGCGAACAGAGACCCGAAGAGATCATTTTACATTAAGGTTAATAAAAGAATTCAGGGAAATTCTATAACATTTGTTCAATTTACGTCGCTCCTATTTCAGATAGCGTACTAGGCTAGGCGGCAGCTTAAAGCGCCTGGAATGGCGAGTAAAATGAACTATTAAACTTCTATGATAGGGCAATCAGAGACCCGATTAGATCATTTTATATTATGTTTAATATAAGATTTCAGGGAAATTCTATCACATTTGTTCAATTTACGTCGCTCCTATTTCAGATAGCGTATTGGGCTAAGCGGCATCTCAAAGCGCAAGAAATGGCGAATAAAATGGACTGTTAAACTTCTAGGGTAGAGCAAACAGAGACCCGATTAGATCATTTTATATTATGGTTAATTTAAGAATTCAGCAAAATTCTATCACATTTGTTCAATTTACGTCGCTCCTATTTCAGATAGCGTACTGGGATAGACGGCATCTTAAGGCGCGTGGAATGGCGAGTAAAATGAACTATTAAACTTCTATGATAGGGAAACCAGAGACCCGATTAGATCATTTTATATTATGGTTAATTTAAGAATTCAGCAAAATTCTATCACATTTGTCCAATTTACGTCGCTCCTCTTTCAGATTGCGTACTGGGCTAGACGGCATCTTAAAGCGCGTGGAATGGCGAGTAAAATGCACTATTAACCTTCTATGATAGGGCAATCAGAGACCAGATTAGATCATTTTATACTTTGGTTAATATAAGAATTCAGCGAAATTCTATCACATTAGTTCAATTTACGTCGCTCCTATTTCAGATAGCGTATTGGGCTAAGAGGCATCTCAAAGCGCATGAAATGGCAAGTAAAATGCACTATTAAACTTCTATGATAGGGCAATCAGAGACCCGATTAGATCATTTTATATTTTGGTTCATATAAGAATTCAGGGAAATTCTATCACATTTGGTCAATTTACGTCGCTCCTACTTCAGATGGTGTACTGGGCTATGCGGCATCTTAAAGCGCGTGGAATGGCGAGTAAAATGCACTATTAAACTTCTACGATAGGGCAATCAGAGACCCGATTAGATCATTTTCTATTTTGGTTCATACAAGAATTCAGCGAAATTCTATTACATTTGTTCAATTTACGTCGCTCCTATTTCAGATAGCTGATTGGGCTAAGCGGCATCTCAAAGCGCAAGAAATGGCGAGTAAAATGCACTATTAAACTTCTAGGGTAGGGCAAACAGAGACCCGATTAGATCATTTTACATTAAGGATAATATAAGAATTCAGCGAAATTCTATCACATTTGTTCAATTTACGTCGCTCATGTTTCAGATAGCTTATTGGGCTAAGCGGCATCTCAAAGCGCAAGAAATGGCGAGTAAAATGCACTATTAAACATCTAGGGTAGGGCAAACAGAGACCCGATTAGATCATTTTACATTGCGGTTAATAAAAGAATTCACCGAAATTCTATCACATTTGTTCAATTTACGTCGCTCATGTTTCAGATAGCGTATTGGGCTAAGCGGCATCTCAAAGCGCATGAAATGACGAGTAAAGTGCACTATTATACTTCTAGGGTAGGGCAAACAGAGACCCGATTAGATCATTTTATATTATGGTTAATTTAAGAATTCAGCGAAATTCTATTACATTTGTTAAATTTACGTCGCTCCTATACCAGATAGCGTATTGGGCTAAGCGGCATCTCAAAGCGCATGAAATGACGAGTGAAATGCACTATTAAACTTCTAGGGTAGGGCAAACAGAGACCCGAAGAGATCATTTTACATTAAGGTTAATATAAGAATTCAGGGAAATTCTATCACATTTGTTCAATTTACGTCGCTCCGATTTCAGATAGCGTATTACGCTAAGCGGCATCGCAAAGCGCATGAAATGGGGAGTCAAATGCACTACTAAACTTCTAGGGTGGGGCAAACAGAGACCCGATTAGATCATTTTATATTATGGCTAATTTAAGAATTCATCAAAATTCTATCACATTTGTTCAATTCACGTTGCTGCTATTTCAGATAGCGTACTGGGCTAGGCGGCATCTTAAAGCGCGTGGAATGATGAGTAAAATGCACTATTAGCCTTCTACGATAGGGCAATCAGAGACCCGATTAGATCATTTTATATTTTGTTTAATATAAGATTTCAGGGAAATTCTATCACATTTGTTTAATTTATGTCGCCCATATTTCAGATAGCGTATTGGGCTAAGCGGCATCTCAAAGCGCATGAAATGGCGAGTAAAATGCACTATTAAATTTCTAGGGTAGGGCAAACAGAGACCCGATTAGATCATTTTACATTGAGAATAATATAAGAATTCAGCGAAATTCTATCACATTTGTTCAATTTACGTCGCTCATGTTTCAGATAGCTTATTGGGCTAAGCGGCATCTCAAAGCGCAAGAAATGGCGAGTAAAATGCACTATTAAACATCTAGGGTAGGGCCAACAGAGACCCGATTAGATCATTTTACATTGCGGTTAATAAAAGAATTCACCGAAATTCTATCACATTTGTTCAATTTACGTCGCTCCTATTTCAGATAGCGTATTGGGCTAAGCGGCATCTCAAAGCGCAAGAAATGGCGAATAAAATGGACTGTTAAACTTCTAGGGTAGAGCAAACAGAGACCCGATTAGATCATTTTATATTATGGTTAATTTAAGAATTCAGCAAAATTCTATCACATTTGTTCAATTTACGTCGCTCCTATTTCAGATAGCGTACTGGGATAGACGGCATCTTAAGGCGCGTGGAATGGCGAGTAAAATGAACTATTAAACTTCTATGATAGGGAAACCAGAGACCCGATTAGATCATTTTATATTATGGTTAATTTAAGAATTCAGCAAAATTCTATCACATTTGTCCAATTTACGTCGCTCCTCTTTCAGATTGCGTACTGGGCTAGACGGCATCTTAAAGCGCGTGGAATGGCGAGTAAAATGCACTATTAACCTTCTATGATAGGGCAATCAGAGACCAGATTAGATCATTTTATACTTTGGTTAATATAAGAATTCAGCGAAATTCTATCACATTAGTTCAATTTACGTCGCTCCTATTTTAGATAGCGTATTGTGCTAAGAGGCATCTCAAAGCGCATGAAATGGCAAGTAAAATGCACTATTAAACTTCTATGATAGGGCAATCAGAGACCCGATTAGATCATTTTATATTTTGGTTCATATAAGAATTCAGGGAAATTCTATCACATTTGGTCAATTTACGTCGCTCCTACTTCAGATGGTGTACTGGGCTATGCGGCATCTTAAAGCGCGTGGAATGGCGAGTAAAATGCACTATTAAACTTCTACGATAGGGCAATCAGAGACCCGATTAGATCATTTTCTATTTTGGTTCATACAAGAATTCAGCGAAATTCTATTACATTTGTTCAATTTACGTCGCTCCTATTTCAGATAGCTGATTGGGCTAAGCGGCATCTCAAAGCGCAAGAAATGGCGAGTAAAATGCACTATTAAACTTCTAGGGTAGGGCAAACAGAGACCCGATTAGATCATTTTACATTAAGGATAATATAAGAATTCAGCGAAATTCTATCACATTTGTTCAATTTACGTCGCTCATGTTTCAGATAGCTTATTGGGCTAAGCGGCATCTCAAAGCGCAAGAAATGGCGAGTAAAATGCACTATTAAACATCTAGGGTAGGGCAAACAGAGACCCGATTAGATCATTTTACATTGCGGTTAATAAAAGAATTCACCGAAATTCTATCACATTTGTTCAATTTACGTCGCTCATGTTTCAGATAGCGTATTGGGCTAAGCGGCATCTCAAAGCGCATGAAATGACGAGTAAAGTGCACTATTATACTTCTAGGGTAGGGCAAACAGAGACCCGATTAGATCATTTTATATTATGGTTAATTTAAGAATTCAGCGAAATTCTATTACATTTGTTAAATTTACGTCGCTCCTATACCAGATAGCGTATTGGGCTAAGCGGCATCTCAAAGCGCATGAAATGACGAGTGAAATGCACTATTAAACTTCTAGGGTAGGGCAAACAGAGACCCGAAGAGATCATTTTACATTAAGGTTAATATAAGAATTCAGGGAAATTCTATCACATTTGTTCAATTTACGTCGCTCCGATTTCAGATAGCGTATTACGCTAAGCGGCATCGCAAAGCGCATGAAATGGGGAGTCAAATGCACTACTAAACTTCTAGGGTGGGGCAAACAGAGACCCGATTAGATCATTTTATATTATGGTTAATTTAAGAATTCATCAAAATTCTATCACATTTGTTCAATTCACGTGGCTGCTATTTCAGATAGCGTACTGGGCTAGGCGGCATCTTAAAGCGCGTGGAATGATGAGTAAAATGCACTATTAGCCTTCTACGATAGGGCAATCAGAGACCCGATTAGATCATTTTATATTTTGTTTAATATAAGATTTCAGGGAAATTCTATCACATTTGTTTAATTTATGTCGCCCATATTTCAGATAGCGTATTGGGCTAAGCGGCATCTCAAAGCGCATGAAATGGCGAGTAAAATGCACTATTAAATTTCTAGGGTAGGGCAAACAGAGACCCGATTAGATCATTTTACATTGAGAATAATATAAGAATTCAGCGAAATTCTATCACATTTGTTCAATTTACGTCGCTCCTATTTCAGATAGCGTATTGGGTTAAGCGTCACCTCAAAGCGCATGAAATTGCGAGTAAAATGCACTATTAAACTTGTATGATAGGGCAATCAGAGACCCGATTAGATCATTTTATATTTTGTTTACTACAAGATATCAGGGAAATTCTATCACATTTGCTCAATTCGTGTAGCTCATATTTCAGATAGCGTATTGGGCTAAGCGGCATCTCAAAGCGCATGAAATGGCGAGAAAAATGCACTATTAAACTCCTAGGGTAGGGCAAACAGAGACCCGATTAGATCATTTTATATTATGGTTAATTTAAGAATTCAGCAGAATTCTATCACATTTGTTCAATTTACGTCGCTCCTATTTCAGATAGCGTACTGGGCTGGGCGGCATCTTAAAGCGCGTGGAATGGCGAATAAAATGCACTATTGAACTTCTATGATAGGGCAATCAGGGACCCGATTAGATCATTTTATATTTTGGTTAATATAAGAATTCAGCGAAATTCTATCGCATTTGTTCAATTTACGTCGCTCCTATATCAGATAGCGTATTGGGCTAAGCGGCATCTCAAAGCGCATGAAATGACGAGTGAAATGCACTATTAAACTTCTAGGGTAGGGCGAACATAGACCCGATTAGATCATTTTACATTAAGGTTAATATAAGAATCCAGGGAAATTCTATCACATTTGTTCAATTTACGTCGCTCCTATTTCAGATAGCGTATAGGGCTAAGCGGCATCTCAGAGCGCATGAAATGGCGAGTAAAATGCACTATTAAACTTCTAGAGTAGGGCGAACAGAGACCCGAAGAGATCATTTTACATTAAGGTTAATAAAAGAATTCAGGGAAATTCTATAACATTTGTTCAATTTACGTCGCTCCTATTTCAGATAGCGTACTAGGCTAGGCGGCAGCTTAAAGCGCCTGGAATGGCGAGTAAAATGAACTATTAAACTTCTATGATAGGGCAATCAGAGACCCGATTAGATCATTTTATATTATGTTTAATATAAGATTTCAGGGAAATCCTATCACATTTGTTCAATTTACGTCGCTCCTATTTCAGATAGCGTATTGGGCTAAGCGGCATCTCAAAGCGCAAGAAATGGCGAATAAAATGGACTGTTAAACTTCTAGGGTAGAGCAAACAGAGACCCGATTAGATCATTTTATATTATGGTTAATTTAAGAATTCAGCAAAATTCTATCACATTTGTTCAATTTACGTCGCTCCTATTTCAGATAGCGTACTGGGATAGACGGCATCTTAAGGCGCGTGGAATGGCGAGTAAAATGAACTATTAAACTTCTATGATAGGGAAACCAGAGACCCGATTAGATCATTTTATATTATGGTTAATTTAAGAATTCAGCAAAATTCTATCACATTTGTCCAATTTACGTCGCTCCTCTTTCAGATTGCGTACTGGGCTAGACGGCATCTTAAAGCGCGTGGAATGGCGAGTAAAATGCACTATTAACCTTCTATGATAGGGCAATCAGAGACCAGATTAGATCATTTTATACTTTGGTTAATATAAGAATTCAGCGAAATTCTATCACATTAGTTCAATTTACGTCGCTCCTATTTTAGATAGCGTATTGGGCTAAGAGGCATCTCAAAGCGCATGAAATGGCAAGTAAAATGCACTATTAAACTTCTATGATAGGGCAATCAGAGACCCGATTAGATCATTTTATATTTTGGTTAATATAAGAATTCAGGGAAATTCTATCACATTTGGTCAATTTACGTCGCTCCTACTTCAGATGGTGTACTGGGCTATGCGGCATCTTAAAGCGCGTGGAATGGCGAGTAAAATGCACTATTAAACTTCTACGATAGGGCAATCAGAGACCCGATTAGATCATTTTCTATTTTGGTTCATACAAGAATTCAGCGAAATTCTATTACATTTGTTCAATTTACGTCGCTCCTATTTCAGATAGCTGATTGGGCTAAGCGGCATCTCAAAGCGCAAGAAATGGCGAGTAAAATGCACTATTAAACTTCTAGGGTAGGGCAAACAGAGACCCGATTAGATCATTTTACATTAAGGATAATATAAGAATTCAGCGAAATTCTATCACATTTGTTCAATTTACGTCGCTCATGTTTCAGATAGCTTATTGGGCTAAGCGGCATCTCAAAGCGCAAGAAATGGCGAGTAAAATGCACTATTAAACATCTAGGGTAGGGCAAACAGAGACCCGATTAGATCATTTTACATTGCGGTTAATAAAAGAATTCACCGAAATTCTATCACATTTGTTCAATTTACGTCGCTCATGTTTCAGATAGCGTATTGGACTAAGCTGCATCTCAAAGCGCATGAAATGACGAATAAAGTGCAGTATTATACTTCTAGGGTAGGGCAAACAGAGACCCGATTAGATCATTTTATATTATGGTTAATTTAAGAATTCAGCGAAATTCTATTACATTTGTTAAATTTACGTCGCTCCTATACCAGATAGCGTATTGGGCTAAGCGGCATCTCAAAGCGCATGAAATGACGAGTGAAATGCACTATTAAACTTCTAGGGTAGGGCAAACAGAGACCCGAAGAGATCATTTTACATTAAGGTTAATATAAGAATTCAGGGAAATTCTATCACATTTGTTCAATTTACGTCGCTCCGATTTCAGATAGCGTATTACGCTAAGCGGCATCGCAAAGCGCATGAAATGGGGAGTCAAATGCACTACTAAACTTCTAGGGTGGGGCAAACAGAGACCCGATTAGATCATTTTATATTATGGTTAATTTAAGAATTCATCAAAATTCTATCACATTTGTTCAATTCACGTGGCTGCTATTTCAGATAGCGTACTGGGCTAGGCGGCATCTTAAAGCGCGTGGAATGATGAGTAAAATGCACTATTAGCCTTCTACGATAGGGCAATCAGAGACCCGATTAGATCATTTTATATTTTGTTTAATATAAGATTTCAGGGAAATTCTATCACATTTGTTTAATTTATGTCGCCCATATTTCAGATAGCGTATTGGGCTAAGCGGCATCTCAAAGCGCATGAAATGGCGAGTAAAATGCACTATTAAATTTCTAGGGTAGGGCAAACAGAGACCCGATTAGATCATTTTACATTGAGAATAATATAAGAATTCAGCGAAATTCTATCACATTTGTTCAATTTACGTCGCTCATGTTTCAGATAGCTTATTGGGCTAAGCGGCATCTCAAAGCGCAAGAAATGGCGAGTAAAATGCACTATTAAACATCTAGGGTAGGGCCAACAGAGACCCGATTAGATCATTTTACATTGCGGTTAATAAAAGAATTCACCGAAATTCTATCACATTTGTTCAATTTACGTCGCTCCTATTTCAGATAGCGTATTGGGCTAAGCGGCATCTCAAAGCGCAAGAAATGGCGAATAAAATGGACTGTTAAACTTCTAGGGTAGAGCAAACAGAGACCCGATTAGATCATTTTATATTATGGTTAATTTAAGAATTCAGCAAAATTCTATCACATTTGTTCAATTTACGTCGCTCCTATTTCAGATAGCGTACTGGGATAGACGGCATCTTAAGGCGCGTGGAATGGCGAGTAAAATGAACTATTAAACTTCTATGATAGGGAAACCAGAGACCCGATTAGATCATTTTATATTATGGTTAATTTAAGAACTCAGCAAAATTCTATCACATTTGTTCAATTTACGTCGCTCCTCTTTCAGATTGCGTACTGGGCTAGACGGCATCTTAAACCGCGTGGAATGGCGAGTAAAATGCACTATTAACCTTCTATGATAGGGCAATCAGAGACCAGATTAGATCATTTTATACTTTGGTTAATATAAGAATTCAGCGAGATTCTATCACATTAGTTCAATTTACGTCGCTCCTATTTTAGATAGCGTATTGTGCTAAGAGGCATCTCAAAGCGCATGAAATGGCGAGTAAAATGCACTATTAAACTTCTATGATAGGGCAATCAGAGACCCGATTAGATCATTTTATATTTTGGTTCATATAAGAATTCAGGGAAATTCTATCACATTTGGTCAATTTACGTCGCTCCTACTTCAGATGGTGTACTGGGCTATGCGGCATCTTAAAGCGCGTGGAATGGCGAGTAAAATGCACTATTAAACTTCTACGATAGGGCAATCAGAGACCCGATTAGATCATTTTCTATTTTGGTTCATACAAGAATTCAGCGAAATTCTATTACATTTGTTCAATTTACGTCGCTCCTATTTCAGATAGCTGATTGGGCTAAGCGGCATCTCAAAGCGCAAGAAATGGCGAGTAAAATGCACTATTAAACTTCTAGGGTAGGGCAAACAGAGACCCGATTAGATCATTTTACATTAAGGATAATATAAGAATTCAGCGAAATTCTATCACATTTGTTCAATTTACGTCGCTCATGTTTCAGATAGCTTATTGGGCTAAGCGGCATCTCAAAGCGCAAGAAATGGCGAGTAAAATGCACTATTAAACATCTAGGGTAGGGCAAACAGAGACCCGATTAGATCATTTTACATTGCGGTTAATAAAAGAATTCACCGAAATTCTATCACATTTGTTCAATTTACGTCGTTCATGTTTCAGATAGCGTATTGGGCTAAGCGGCATCTCAAAGCGCATGAAATGACGAGTAAAGTGCACTATTATACTTCTAGGGTAGGGCAAACAGAGACCCGATTAGATCATTTTATATTATGGTTAATTTAAGAATTCAGCGAAATTCTATTACATTTGTTAAATTTACGTCGCTCCTATACCAGATAGCGTATTGGGCTAAGCGGCATCTCAAAGCGCATGAAATGACGAGTGAAATGCACTATTAAACTTCTAGGGTAGGGCAAACAGAGACCCGAAGAGATCATTTTACATTAAGGTTAATATAAGAATTCAGGGAAATTCTATCACATTTGTTCAATTTACGTCGCTCCGATTTCAGATAGCGTATTACGCTAAGCGGCATCGCAAAGCGCATGAAATGGGGAGTCAAATGCACTACTAAACTTCTAGGGTGGGGCAAACAGAGACCCGATTAGATCATTTTATATTATGGTTAATTTAAGAATTCATCAAAATTCTATCACATTTGTTCAATTCACGTGGCAGCTATTTCAGATAGCGTACTGGGCTAGGCGGCATCTTAAAGCGCGTGGAATGATGAGTAACATGCACTATTAGCCTTCTACGATAGGGCAATCAGAGACCCGATTAGATCATTTTATATTTTGTTTAATATAAGATTTCAGGGAAATTCTATCACATTTGTTTAATTTACGTCGCTCATACTTCAGATAGCGTATTGGGCTAAGCGGCATCTCAAAGCGCATGAAATGGCGAGTAAAATGCACTATTAAACTCCTAGGGTAGGGCAAACAGAGACCCGATTAGATCATTTTATATTATGGCTAATTTAAGAAATCAGCAGAATTCTATCACATTTGTTCAATTTACATCGCTCCTATTTCAGATAGCGTACTGGGCTGGGCGGCATCTTAAAGCGCGTGGAATGGCGAGTAAAATGCACTATTGAACTTCTATGATAGGGCAATCAGGGACCCGATTAGATCATTTTATATTTTGGTTAATATAAGAATTCAGCGAAATTCTATCGCATTTGTTCAATTTACGTCGCTCCTATATCAGATAGCGTATTGGGCTAAGCGGCATCTCAAAGCGCATGAAATGACGAGTGAAATGCAGTATTAAACTTCTAGGGTAGGGCGAACAGAGACCCGATTAGATCATTTTATATTATGGTTAATTTAAGAATTCAGCGAAATTCTATCACATTTGTTCAATTTACATCGCTCCTATTTCAGATAGCGTATTGGACTAAGCGGCATCTCAAAGCGCATGAAATGACGAGTAAAGTGCACTATTATACTTCTAGGGTAGGGCAAACAGAGACCCGATTAGATCATTTTATATTATGGTTAATTTAAGAATTCAGCGAAATTCTATCACATTTGTTCAATTTACGTCGCTCCTATTTCAGATAGCGTATTGGGCTAAGCGGTATCTCAAAACGCATGAAATGGCGAGTAAAATGCACTATTAAACTTCTCGGGTAAGGCAAACAGAGAACCGATTAGATCATTTTATATTACGGTTAATATAAGAATTCAGCGTAATTCTATCAAATTTGTTCAACTTACGTCGCTCCTACTTCAGATAGCGTATTGGGATAAGCGGCATCCCAAAGCGCATGAAATGTCGAGTGTAATAGACTATTAAATTTCTAGGGTAGGGCGAACAGAGACCAGATTAGATCATTTTACATTAATGTTAATATAAGTATTCAGCGAGATTCTATCACATTTGTTCAACTTACGTCGGTCCTATTTCAGATAGCGTATTACGCTAAGCGGCATCGCAAAGCGCATGAGATGGGGAGTAAAATGCACTATTAAACTTCTGGGGTAGGGCAAACAGAGACCCGATTAGATCATTTTATATTATGGTTAATTTAAGAATTCAGCAAAATTCTATCACATTTGTTCAATTCACGTCGCTGCCATTTCAGATAGCGTACTGGGCTTGGCGGCATCTTAAAGCGCGTGGAATGATGAGTAAAATGCACTATCAGCCTTCTATGATAGGGCAATCAGAGACCCGATTAGATCATTTTATATTTTGGTTCATATAAGAATTCAGCGAAATTCTATCACATTTGGTCAATTTACGTCGCTCCTACTTCAGATGGTGTACTGGGCTAGGCGGCATCTTAAAGCGCGTGGAATGGCGAGTAAAATGCACTCTTAAACTTCTATGATAGGGCAATCAGAGACCCGATTAGATGATTTTATATTTGGTTCATATAAGAATTCAGCGAAATTCTATTACATTTGTTCAATTTACGTCGCTCCTATTTCAGATAGCTTATTGGGCTAAGCGGCATCTCAAAGCGCAAGAAATGGCGAGTAAAATGCACTATTAAACTCTAGGGTAGGGCAAACAGAGACCCGATTAGACCAATTTACATTAAGGATAATATAAGAATTCAGCGAAATTCTATCACATTTGTTCAATTTACGTCGCTCATGTGTCAGATAGCTTATTGGGCTAAGCGGCATCTCAAAGCGCAAGAAATGGCGAGTAAAATGCACTATTAAACATCTAGGGTAGGGCAAACAGAGACCCGATTAGATCATTTTACATTGCGGTTAATAAAAGAATTCACCGAAATTCTATCACATTTGTTCAATTTACGTCGCTCAT
This sequence comes from Macropis europaea, assembly GCA_916610135.2. Lineage (NCBI taxonomy): Eukaryota > Metazoa > Arthropoda > Insecta > Hymenoptera > Melittidae > Macropis > Macropis europaea. The sequence continues at coordinate 47,089 of CAKAJE020001952.1, forward strand.
GTTTCAGATAGCGTATTGGGCTAAGCGGCATCTCAAAGCGCATGAGATGGCGAATAAAATGAACTACTAAACTTCTAGGCTAGGGCGAACAGAGACCCGATTACATCATTTTACATTATGGTTAATAAAAGAATTCACCGAAATTCTATCACATTTGTTCAATTTACATCGCTCCTATTTCAGATAGCGTATTGGACTAAGCGGCATCTCAAAGCGCATGAAATGACGAGTAAAGTGCACTATTAAACTTCTAGGGTAGGGCAAACAGAGACCCGATTAGATCATTTTATATTACGGTTAATATAAGAATTCAGCGTAATTCTATCACATTTGTTCAATTTACGTCGCTCCTATTTCAGATAGCGTATTGGGCTAAGCGGCATCTCAAAGCACATGAAATGTCGAGTGAAATGCACTATTAAACTTCTAGAGTAGGGCGAACAGAGACCCGATTAGATCATTTTATATTTTGTTTAATATAAGATTTCAGGGAAATCCTATCACATTTGTTCAATTTACGTCGCTCCTATTTCAGATAGCGTATTGGGCTAAGCGGCATCACAAAGCGCAAGAAATGGCGAATAAAATGGACTATTAAACTTCCAGGGTAGGGCGAACAGAGACCAGATTAGATCATTTTACATTAAGGTTAATACAAAAATTCAGCGAGATTTTATCACATTTGCTCAATTCACGTCGCTGCTATTTCAGATAGCGTACTGGGCTAGGGGGCATCTTAAAGCGCGTGGAATGGCGAGTAAAATGCACTATTAACATTCTATGATAGGGCAATCAGAGAACAGATTAGATCATTTTATACTTTGGTTAATATAAGAATTCAGCGAAATTCTATCACACTTGTTCAATTTACGGCGCTCCTATTTCAGATAGCGTATTGGGCTAAGCGGCATCTCAAAGCGCAAGAAATGGCGAATAAAATGGACTATTAAACTTCTAGGGTAGGGCGAACAGAGACCCGATTAGATCATTTTACATTAAGGTTAATATAAAAATTCAGCGAACTTCTATCACATTTGTTCAATTTACGTCGCTCCTATTTCAGATAGCGTATTGGGTTAAGCGGCACCTCAAAGCGCATGAAATTGCGAGTAAAATGCACTATTAACCTTCTATGATAGGGCAATCAGAGACCAGATTAGATCATTTTATACTTTGGTTAATGTAAGAATTCTGCGAAATTCTATCACATTTGATCAATTTACGTCGCTCCTATTTTAGTTAGCGTATTGGGCAAAGCGGCATCTCAAAGCGCATGAAATGGCAAGTAAAATGCACTATTAAACTTCTATGATAGGGCAATCAGAGACCCGATTAGATCATTTTATATTTTGGTTCATATAAGAATTCAGCGAAATTCTATCACATTTGGTCAATTTAATTCGCTCCTACTTCAGATCGTGTACTGGGCTATGCGGCATCTTAAAGCGCGTGGAATGGCGAGTAAAATGCACAATTAAACTTCTATGATAGGGCAATCAGAGACCCGATTAGATCATTTTATACTTTGGTTCATATAAGAATTCAGCGAAATTCTATTACATTTGTTCAATTTACGTCGCTCCTATTTCAGATAGCTTATTGGGCTAAGCGGCATCTCAAAGCGCAAGAAATGGCGAGTAAAATGCACTATTAAACTTCTAGGGTAGGGAAAACAGAGACCCGATTAGATCATTTTACATTAAGGATAATATAAGAATTCAGCGAAATTCTATCACATTTGTTCAATTTACGTCGCTCATGTTTCAGATAGCGTATTGGGCTAAGCGGCATCTCAAAGCGCATGAAATGGCGTGTAAAATGCACTATTAAACTTCTAGGGTAAGGCAAACAGAGACCCGATTAGATAATTTTATGTTACGGTTAATATAAGAATTCAGCGTAATTCTATCACATTTGTTCAACTTACGTCGCTCCTATTTCGGCTAGCGTACTGGGCTAGGCGGCATATTAAAGCGCGTGGAATGGAGAGCAAAATGCACTACTAAACTTCTATGATAGGGCAATCAGAGATCCGATTAGATCATTTAATATATTGTTTAATATAAGATTTCAGGGAAATTCTATCACGTTTGTTCAATTTACGCCGCTCCTATTTCAGATGGCGTATTGGGCTAAGCGGCATCTCAAAGCGTATGAAATGGCGAGTAAAATGCACTATTAAACTTCTAGGGTAAGGCAAACACAGACCCGATTAGATCATTTTATATTACGGTTAATATAAGAATTCAGCGTAATTCTATCACATTTGTACAACTTACGTCGCTCCTATTTCAGATACCGTACTTGGCTAGGCGGCATCGTAAAGCGCGTGGAAGTGCGAGTAAAATGTACTACTAAACTTCTATGATAGGGCAATCAGAGACCCGATTAGATCATTTCATATTTTGGTTAATATAGGAATTCAGCGAAATTCTATCACATTTGTTCAATTTACGTCGCTCCTGTATCAGATAGCGTATTGAGCTAAGCGGCATCTCAAAGCGCATGAAATGACGAGTGAAATGCAATATTAAACTTCTAGGGTAGGGCGAACATAGACCCGATTAGATCATTTTACATTAAGGTTAATATAAGAATCCAGGGAAATTCTATCACATTTGTTCAATTTACGTCGCTCCTATTTCAGATAGCGTACTGGGTTAGGCGGCATCTTAAAGCGCGTGGAATGGCGAGTAAAATGCACTATTGAACTTCTATGATAGGGCAATCAGAGAGCCGATTACATCATTTTATATTTTGGTTAATATAAGAATTCAGCGAAATTCTATCACATTTGTTCAATTTACGTCGCTCCTATATCAGATAGCGTATTGGGCTAAGGGGCATCTCAAAGCGCATGAAATGACGAGTGAAATGCAATATTAAACATCTAGGGTAGGGCGAACAGAGACCCGATTAGATCATTTTACATTAAGGTTAATATAAGAATTCAGGGAAATTCTATCACATTTGTTCAATTTTCGTCGCTCCTATTTCAGATAGCGTATAGGGCTAAGCGGCATCCCAAAGCGCATGAAATGGCGAGTAAAATGCACTATTATACTTCTAGGGCAGGGCAAGTAGAGAACTGATGAGATCATTTTATACTATGGTTAATATAAGAATTCAGCGAAATTCTATCACATTTGTTCAATTTACGTCGCTCCTATTTCGGATAGCGCATTGGGCTAAGCGGCATCTCAAAACGCATGAAATGACGAGTGAAATGCACTATTAAACTTCTAGGGTAAGGCAAACAGAGACCCGAGTAGATCATATTATATTACGGTTAATATAAGAATTCAGCGTAATTCTATCACACTTGTTCAACTTACGTCGCTCCTATTTCAAATAGCGTACTGGGCTAGGCGGCATCTTAAAGCGCGTGGAATTGCGAGTAAAATGCACTGTTAACCTTCTATGATAGGGCAATCAGAGACCAGATTAGATCATTTTATACTTTGGTTAATATAAGAATTCAGCGAAATTCTATCACATTTGTTCAATTTACGTGGCTCCTATTTCAGATAGCGTATTGGGCTAAGCGGCATCACAAAGCGCATGAAATGGCGAGTAAAATGCACTATTAAGCTTCTATGATAGGGCAATCAGAGACCCGATTAGATCATTTTATACTTTGATTAATATCAGTATTCAGCGAAATTCTATCACATTTGTTCAATTTCCGTCGCTCCTATTTCAGATAGCGTATTGGGCTAAGCGGCATCTCAAAGCGCATGTAATGACGAGTGAAATGTACTATTAAACTTCTAGGGTAGGGCAAACAGAGACCCGATTAGATCATTTTATATTATTGTTAATTTAAGAAATCAGCGAAATTCTATCACATTTGTTCAATTTACGTCGCTCCTATTTCAGATAGCGTAGTGGGCTAAGTGGCATGTCAAAGCGCATGAAATGACCAGTGAAATGCACTATTAAACTTCTAGGGTAAGGCAAACAGAGAACCGATTAGATCATTTTATATTACGGTTAATATAAGAATTCAGCGTAATTATATCACATTCCTTCAACTTACCTCGCTCCTATTTCAGATAGCGTACTAGGCTATGCGGCATCTAATAGCGCCTGGAATGGCGAGTAAAATGCACTATTAAACTTCTAGGGTAGGGCAAACAGAGACCCGATTAGATCATTTTATATTATGGTTAATTTAAGAATTCAGCGAAATTCTATCACATTTGTTCAATTTACGTCGCTACTATTTCAGATAGCGTATTGCGCTAAGCGGCATCTCAGAGCGCAAGAAATGGCAAATAAAATGGACTATCAAACTTCTAGGGTAGGGCAAACAGAGACCCGATTAGATCATTTTATATTACGGTTAATATAAGAATGCAGCGTAATTCTATCACATTTCTTCAACTTACGTCGCTCCTATTTCAGATAGCGTACTAGGCTAGGCAGCATCCTAAAACGCGTGGAATGATGAGTAAAATGCACTAGTAAACTTCTATGATAGGGCAGTGAGAGACCCGATTAGATCATTTTATATTTTGTTTAATATAAGATTTCAGGGAAATTCTATCACATTTGTTCAATTTACGTCGCTCATATTTCAGATAGCGTATTGGGCTAAGAGGCATCTCAAAGCGCATAAAATGGGGAGTAAAATGCACTATCAAACTTCTATGGTAGGGCGAACATAGACCCGATTAGATCATTTTACATTAATCTTAATATAAGAATCCAGGGAAATTCTATCACATTTGTTCAATTTACGTCGCTCCTCTTTCAGATAGCGTACTGGGCTAGACGGCATCTTAAAGCGCGTGAATGGCGAGTAAAATGCACTATTAACCTTCTATGATAGGGCAATCAGAGACCAGATTAGATCATTTTATACTTTGGTTAATATAAGAATTCAGCGAAATTCTATCACATTTAATCAATTTACGTCGCTCCTATTTCAGATAGCGTATTGGGCTAAGCGGCATCTCAAAGCGCATGAAATGGCGAGTAAAATGCACTATTAAACTTCTATGATAGGGCAATCAGAGAACCGATAGATCATTTTATATTTTGGTTCATATAAGAATTCAGCGAAATTCTATCACATTTGGTCAATTTACGTCGCTCCTATTTCAGATAGCGTACTGGGCTAGGCGGCATCTTAAAGCGCGTGGAATGGCGAGTAAAATGCACTATTGAACTTCTATGATAGGGCAATCAGAGAGCCGATTACATCATTTTATATTTTGGTTAATATAAGAATTCAGCGAAATTCTATCGCATTTGCTCAATTTACGTCGCTCCTAATTCAGATAGCGTATTGGGCTAAGCGGTACCTCAAAGCGCATGAAATGCCGAGTAAAATGCACTATTAAACTGCTAGGGTAGGGCAAACAGAGACCCGATTAGATCATTTTATATTATGGTTAATTAACAATTCAACGAAATTCTATCACATTTGTTCAATTTACGTCGCTACTATTTCAGATAGCGTATTGCGCTAAGCGGCATCTCAGAGCGCATGAAATGGGGAGTAAAACGCACTATTAAACTTCTAGGGTAGGGCAAACAGAGACCCGATTAGATCATTTTACATTAAGGTTAATATAAGAATTCAGGGAAATTCTATCACATTTGTTTAATTTACGTCGCTCGTATTTCAGATAGCGTATTCGGCTAAGCGGCATCTCAAAGCGCATGAAATGTCGAGTGAAATGCACTATTAAACTTCTAGGGTAGGGCAAACAGAGACCCAATTAGATCATTTTATATTATGGTTAATATAAGAAATCAGCGAAATTCTATCACATTTGTTCAATTTACGTCGCTCCTATTTCAGATAGCGTATTGGGCTAAGCGGCATCTCAAAGCGCAAGAAATGGCGAGTAAAATGCACTATTAAACTTCTAGGGTAGGGCAAACAGAGACCCGATTAGATCATTTTACATTAAGGATAATATAAGAATTCAGCGAAATTCTATCACATTTGTTCAATTTACGTCGCTCATGTTTCAGATAGCTTATTGGGCTAAGCGGCATCTCAAAGCGCAAGAAATGGCGAGTAAAATGCACTATTAAACTTCTAGGGTAGGGCAAACAGAGACCCGATTAGATCATTTTACATTGCGGTTAATAAAAGAATTCACCGAAATTCTATCACATTTGTTCAATTTACGTCGCTCATGTTTCAGATAGCGTATTGGGCTAAGCGGCATCTCAAAGCGCATGAAATGGCGAATAAAATGAACTACTAAACTTCTAGGCTAGGGCGAACAGAGACCCGATTACATCATTTTACATTATGGTTAATAAAAGAATTCACCGAAATTCTATCACATTTGTTCAATTACACCTCGCTCCTTTCAGATAGCGTATTGGACTAAGCGGCATCTCAAAGCGCAAGAAATGGCGAGTAAAATGCACTACTAAACTTCTAGGCTAGGGCGAACAGAGACCCGATTACATCATTTTATATTATGGTTAATAAAAGAATTCACCGAAATTCTATCACATTTGTTCAATTTACATCGCTCCTATTTCAGATAGCGTATTGGACTAAGCGGCATCTCAAAGCGCATGAAATGACGAGTAAAGTGCACTATTATACTTCTAGGGTAGGGCAAACAGCGACCCGATTAGATCATTTTATATTATGGTTAATTTAAGAATTCAGCGAAATTCTATCACATTTGTTCAACTTACGTCGCTCCTATTTCAGATAGCGAATTGTGATAAGCGGCATCTCAAAGCGCATGAAATGACGAGTGTAATGCACTATTAAATTTCTAGGGTAGGGCGAACAGAGACCAGATTAGATCATTTTACATTAAGGTTAATATAAGTATTCAGCGAGATTCTATCACATTTGTTCAACTTACGTCGGTCCTATTTGAGATAGCGTATTACGCTAAGCGGCATCGCAAAGCGCATGAAATGGGGAGTCAAATGCACTACTAAACTTCTAGGGTGGGGCAAACAGAGACCCGATTAGATCATTTTATATTATGGTTAATTTAAGAATTCATCAAAATTCTATCACATTTGTTCAATTCACGTCGCTGCTATTTCAGATAGCGTGCTGAGCTAGGCGGCATCTTAAAGCGCGTGAATGATGAGTAAAATGCACTATTAGCCTTCTATGATAGGGCAATCAGAGACCCGATTAGATCATTTTATATTTTGTTTAATATAAGATTTCAGGGAAATTCTATCACATTTGTTCAATTTACGTCGCCCATATTTCAGATAGCGTATTGGGCTAAGCGGCATCTCAAAGCGCATGAAATGGCGAATAAAGTGGACTATTAAACTTCTAGGCTAGGGCGAACAGAGACCCGATTAGATCATTTTACATTAAGGTTAATATAAGTATTCAGCGAGATTCTATCACATTTGTTCAACTTACGTCGGTCCTATTTCAGATAGCGTATTACGCTAAGCGGCATCGCAAAGCGCATGAGATGGGGAGTAAAATGCACTATTAAACTTCTGGGGTAGGGCAAACAGAGACCCGATTAGATCATTTTATATTATGGTTAATTTAAGAATTCAGCAAAATTCTATCACATTTGTTCAATTCACGTCGCTGCCATTTCAGATAGCGTACTGGGCTTGGCGGCATCTTAAAGCGCGTGAATGATGAGTAAAATGCACTATCAGCCTTCTATGATAGGGCAATCAGAGACCCGATTAGATCATTTTATATTTTGGTTCATATAAGAATTCAGCGAAATTCTATCACATTTGGTCAATTTACGTCGCTCCTACTTCAGATGGTGTACTGGGCTAGGCGGCATCTTAAAGCGCGTGGAATGGCGAGTAAAATGCACTCTTAAACTTCTGTGATAGGGCAATCAGGGACCCGATTAGATGATTTTATATTTGGTTCATATAAGAATTCAGCGAAATTCTATTACATTTGTTCAATTTACGTCGCTCCTATTTCAGATAGCTTATTGGGCTAAGCGGCATCTCAAAGCGCAAGAAATGGCGAGTAAAATGCACTATTAAACTTCTAGGGTAGGGCAAACAGAGACCCTATTAGACCAATTTACATTAAGGATAATATAAGAATTCAGCGAAATTCTATCACATTTGTTCAATTTACGTCGCTCATGTGTCAGATAGCTTATTGGGCTAAGCGGCATCTCAAAGCGCAAGAAATGGCGAGTAAAATGCACTATTAAACATCTAGGGTAGGGCAAACAGAGACCCGATTAGATCATTTTACATTGCGGTTAATAAAAGAATTCACCGAAATTCTATCACATTTGTTCAATTTACGTCGCTCATGTTTCAGATAGCGTATTGGGCTAAGCGGCATCTCAAAGCGCATGAAATGGCGAATAAAATGAACTACTAAACTTCTAGGCTAGGGCGAACAGAGACCCGATTACATCATTTTACATTATGGTTAATAAAAGAATTCACCGAAATTCTATCACATTTGTTCAATTTACATCGCTCCTATTTCAGATAGCGTATTGGACTAAGCGGCATCTCAAAGCGCATGAAATGACGAGTAAAGTGCACTATTAAACTTCTAGGGTAGGGCAAACAGAGACCCGATTAGATCATTTTATATTACGGTTAATATAAGAATTCAGCGTAATTCTATCACATTTGTTCAATTTACGTCGCTCCTATTTCAGATAGCGTATTGGGCTAAGCGGCATCTCAAAGCACATGAAATGTCGAGTGAAATGCACTATTAAACTTCTAGAGTAGGGCGAACAGAGACCCGATTAGATCATTTTATACTTTGTTTAATATAAGATTTCAGGGAAATCCTATCACATTTGTTCAATTTACGTCGCTCCTATTTCAGATAGCGTATTGGGCTAAGCGGCATCACAAAGCGCAAGAAATGGCGAATAAAATGGACTATTAAACTTCCAGGGTAGGGCGAACAGAGACCAGATTAGATCATTTTACATTAAGGTTAATATAAAAATTCAGCGAGATTTTATCACATTTGCTCAATTCACGTCGCTGCTATTTCAGATAGCGTACTGGGCTAGGGGGCATCTTAAAGCGCGTGGAATGGCGAGTAAAATGCACTATTAACATTCTATGATAGGGCAATCAGAGAACAGATTAGATCATTTTATACTTTGGTTAATATAAGAATTCAGCGAAATTCTATCACACTTGTTCAATTTACGGCGCTCCTATTTCAGATAGCGTATTGGGCTAAGCGGCATCTCAAAGCGCAAGAAATGGCGAATAAAATGGACTATTAAACTTCTAGGGTAGGGCGAACAGAGACCCGATTAGATCATTTTACATTAAGGTTAATATAAAAATTCAGCGAACTTCTATCACATTTGTTCAATTTACGTCGCTCCTATTTCAGATAGCGTATTGGGTTAAGCGGCACCTCAAAGCGCATGAAATTGCGAGTAAAATGCACTATTAACCTTCTATGATAGGGCAATCAGAGACCAGATTAGATCATTTTATACTTTGGTTAATGTAAGAATTCTGCGAAATTCTATCACATTTGATCAATTTACGTCGCTCCTATTTTAGTTAGCGTATTGGGCAAAGCGGCATCTCAAAGCGCATGAAATGGCAAGTAAAATGCACTATTAAACTTCTATGATAGGGCAATCAGAGACCCGATTAGATCATTTTATATTTTGGTTCATATAAGAATTCAGCGAAATTCTATCACATTTGGTCAATTTACGTCGCTCCTACTTCAGATCGTGTACTGGGCTATGCGGCATCTTAAAGCGCGTGGAATGGCGAGTAAAATGCACAATTAAACTTCTATGATAGGGCAATCAGAGACCCGATTAGATCATTTTATACTTTGGTTCATATAAGAATTCAGCGAAATTCTATTACATTTGTTCAATTTACGTCGCTCCTATTTCAGATAGCTTATTGGGCTAAGCGGCATCTCAAAGCGCAAGAAATGGCGAGTAAAATGCACTATTAAACTTCTAGGGTAGGAAAACAGAGACCCGATTAGATCATTTTACATTAAGGATAATATAAGAATTCAGCGAAATTCTATCACATTTGTTCAATTTACGTCGCTCATGTTTCAGATAGCGTATTGGGCTAAGCGGCATCTCAAAGCGCATGAAATGGCGTGTAAAATGCACTATTAAACTTCTAGGGTAAGGCAAACAGAGACCCGATTAGATAATTTTATGTTACGGTTAATATAAGAATTCAGCGTAATTCTATCACATTTGTTCAACTTACGTCGCTCCTATTTCGGCTAGCGTACTGGGCTAGGCGGCATATTAAAGCGCGTGGAATGGAGAGCAAAATGCACTACTAAACTTCTATGATAGGGCAATCAGAGACCCGATTAGATCATTTAATATATTGTTTAATATAAGATTTCAGGGAAAATTCTATCACGTTTGTTCAATTTACGCCGCTCCTATTTCAGATGGCGTATTGGGCTAAGCGGCATCTCAAAGCGTATGAAATGGCGAGTAAAATGAACTATTAAACTTCTAGGGTAAGGCAAACACAGACCCGATTAGATCATTTTATATTACGGTTAATATAAGAATTCAGCGTAATTCTATCACATTTGTACAACTTACGTCGCTCCTATTTCAGATACCGTACTTGGCTAGGCGGCATCGTAAAGCGCGTGGAAGTGCGAGTAAAATGTACTACTAAACTTCTATGATAGGGCAATCGGAGACCCGATTAGATCATTTCATATTTTGGTTAATATAGGAATTCAGCGAAATTCTATCACATTTGTTCAATTTACGTCGCTCCTGTATCAGATAGCGTATTGAGCTAAGCGGCATCTCAAAGCGCATGAAATGACGAGTGAAATGCAATATTAAACTTCTAGGGTAGGGCGAACATAGACCCGATTAGATCATTTTACATTAAGGTTAATATAAGAATCCAGGGAAATTCTATCACATTTGTTCAATTTACGTCGCTCCTATTTCAGATAGCGTACTGGGTTAGGCGGCATCTTAAAGCGCGTGGAATGGCGAGTAAAATGCACTATTGAACTTCTATGATAGGGCAATCAGAGAGCCGATTACATCATTTTATATTTTGGTTAATATAAGAATTCAGCGAAATTCTATCACATTTGTTCAATTTACGTCGCTCCTATATCAGATAGCGTATTGGGCTAAGGGGCATCTCAAAGCGCATGAAATGACGAGTGAAATGCAATATTAAACATCTAGGGTAGGGCGAACAGAGACCCGATTAGATCATTTTACATTAAGGTTAATATAAGAATTCAGGGAAATTCTATCACATTTGTTCAATTTTCGTCGCTCCTATTTCAGATAGCGTATAGGGCTAAGCGGCATCCCAAAGCGCATGAAATGGCGAGTAAAATGCACTATTATACTTCTAGGGCAGGGCAAGTAGAGAACTGATGAGATCATTTTATACTATGGTTAATATAAGAATCAGCGAAATTCTATCACATTTGTTCAATTTACGTCGCTCCTATTTCGGATAGCGCATTGGGCTAAGCGGCATCTCAAAGCGCATGAAATGACGAGTGAAATGCACTATTAAACTTCTAGGGTAAGGCAAACAGAGACCCGAGTAGATCATATTATATTACGGTTAATATAAGAATTCAGCGTAATTCTATCACACTTGTTCAACTTACGTCGCTCCTATTTCAAATAGCGTACTGGGCTAGGCGGCATCTTAAAGCGCGTGGAATTGCGAGTAAAATGCACTGTTAACCTTCTATGATAGGGCAATCAGAGACCAGATTAGATCATTTTATACTTTGGTTAATATAAGAATTCAGCGAAATTCTATCACATTTGTTCAATTTACGTGGCTCCTATTTCAGATAGCGTATTGGGCTAAGCGGCATCACAAAGCGCATGAAATGGCGAGTAAAATGCACTATTAAGCTTCTATGATAGGGCAATCAGAGACCCGATTAGATCATTTTATACTTTGATTAATATCAGTATTCAGCGAAATTCTATCACATTTGTTCAATTTCCGTCGCTCCTATTTCAGATAGCGTATTGGGCTAAGCGGCATCTCAAAGCGCATGTAATGGCGAGTGAAATGTACTATTAAACTTCTAGGGTAGGGCAAACAGAGACCCGATTAGATCATTTTATATTATTGTTAATTTAAGAAATCAGCGAAATTCTATCACATTTGTTCAATTTACGTCGCTCCTATTTCAGATAGCGTAGTGGGCTAAGTGGCATGTCAAAGCGCATGAAATGACCAGTGAAATGCACTATTAAACTTCTAGGGTAAGGCAAACAGAGAACCGATTAGATCATTTTATATTACGGTTAATATAAGAATTCAGCGTAATTATATCACATTCCTTCAACTTACCTCGCTCCTATTTCAGATAGCGTACTAGGCTATGCGGCATCTAATAGCGCCTGGAATGGCGAGTAAAATGCACTATTAAACTGCTAGGGTAGGGCAAACAGAGACCCGATTAGATCATTTTATATTATGGTTAATTTAAGAATTCAGCGAAATTCTATCACATTTGTTCAATTTACGTCGCTACTATTTCAGATAGCGTATTGCGCTAAGCGGCATCTCAGAGCGCAAGAAATGGCAAATAAAATGGACTATCAAACTTCTAGGGTAGGGCAAACAGAGACCCGATTAGATCATTTTATATTACGGTTAATATAAGAATGCAGCGTAATTCTATCACATTTCTTCAACTTACGTCGCTCCTATTTCAGATAGCGTACTAGGCTAGGCAGCATCCTAAAACGCGTGGAATGATGAGTAAAATGCACTAGTAAACTTCTATGATAGGGCAGTGAGAGACCCGATTAGATCATTTTATATTTTGTTTAATATAAGATTTGAGGGAAATTCTATCACATTTGTTCAATTTACGTCGCTCATATTTCAGATAGCATATTGGGCTAAGAGGCATCTCAAAGCGCATAAAATGGGGAGTAAAATGCACTATCAAACTTCTATGGTAGGGCGAACATAGACCCGATTAGATCATTTTACATTAATCTTAATATAAGAATCCAGGGAAATTCTATCACATTTGTTCAATTTACGTCGCTCCTCTTTCAGATAGCGTACTGGGCTAGACGGCATCTTAAAGCGCGTGAATGGCGAGTAAAATGCACTATTAACCTTCTATGATAGGGCAATCAGAGACCAGATTAGATCATTTTATACTTTGGTTAATATAAGAATTCAGCGAAATTCTATCACATTTAATCAATTTACGTCGCTCCTATTTTAGATAGCGTATTGGGCTAAGCGGCATCTCAAAGCGCGTGAAATGGCGAGTAAAATGCACTATTAAACTTCTATGATAGGGCAATCAGAGAACCGATTAGATCATTTTATATTTTGGTTCATATAAGAATTCAGCGAAATTCTATCACATTTGGTCAATTTACGTCGCTCCTATTTCAGATAGCGTACTGGGCTAGGCGGCATCTTAAAGCGCGTGGAATGGCGAGTAAAATGCACTATTGAACTTCTATGATAGGGCAATCAGAGAGCCGATTACATCATTTTATATTTTGGTTAATATAAGAATTCAGCGAAATTCTATCGCATTTGCTCAATTTACGTCGCTCCTAATTCAGATAGCGTATTGGGCTAAGCGGTACCTCAAAGCGCATGAAATGCCGAGTAAAATGCACTATTAAACTGCTAGGGTAGGGCAAACAGAGACCCGATTAGATCATTTTATATTATGGTTAATTAACAATTCAGCGAAATTCTATCACATTTGTTCAATTTACGTCGCTACTATTTCAGATAGCGTATTGCGCTAAGCGGCATCTCAGAGCGCATGAAATGGGGAGTAAAACGCACTATTAAACTTCTAGGGTAGGGCAAACAGAGACCCGATTAGATCATTTTACATTAAGGTCAATATAAGTATTCAGCGAAATTCTATCACATTTGTTCAATTTACGTCGCTCCTATTTCAGATAGCGTATTGGGCTAAGCGGCATCTCAAAGCGCATGAAATGTCGAGTGAAATGCACTACTAAACTTCTAGGGTAGGGCAAACAGAGACCCGATTAGATCATTTTATATTATGGTTAATATAAGAAATCAGCGAAATTCTATCACATTTGTTCAATTTACGTCGCTCCTATTTCAGATAGCGTATTGGGCTAAGCGGCATCTCAAAGCGCAAGAAATGGCGAGTAAAATGCACTATTAAACTTCTAGGGTAGGGCAAACAGAGACCCGATTAGATCATTTTACATTAAGGATAATATAAGAATTCAGCGAAATTCTATCACATTTGTTCAATTTACGTCGCTCATGTTTCAGATAGCTTATTGGGCTAAGCGGCATCTCAAAGCGCAAGAAATGGCGAGTAAAATGCACTATTAAACTTCTAGGGTAGGGCAAACAGAGACCCGATTAGATCATTTTACATTGCGGTTAATAAAAGAATTCACCGAAATTCTATCACATTTGTTCAATTTACGTCGCTCATGTTTCAGATAGCGTATTGGACTAAGCGGCATCTCAAAGCGCATGAAATGGCGAATAAAATGCACTACTAAACTTCTAGGCTAGGGCGAACAGAGACCCGATTACATCATTTTACATTATGGTTAATAAAAGAATTCACCGAAATTCTATCACATTTGTTCAATTTACATCGCTCCTATTTCAGATAGCGTATTGGACTAAGCGGCATCTCAAAGCGCATGAAATGACGAGTAAAGTGCACTATTATACTTCTAGGGTAGGGCAAACAGCGACCCGATTAGATCATTTTATATTATGGTTAATTTAAGATTTCAGCGAAATTCTATCACATTTGTTCAACTTACGTCGCTCCTATTTCAGATAGCGAATTGTGATAAGCGGCATCTCAAAGCGCATGATATGACGAGTGTAATGCACTATTAAATTTCTAGGGTAGGGCGAACAGAGACCAGATTAGATCATTTTACAATAAGGTTAATATAAGTATTCAGCGAGATTCTATCACATTTGTTCAACTTACGTCGGTCCTATTTGAGATAGCGTATTACGCTAAGCGGCATCGCAAAGCGCATGAAATGGGGAGTCAAATGCACTACTAAACTTCTAGGGTGGGGCAAACAGAGACCCGATTAGATCATTTTATATTATGGTTAATTTAAGAATTCATCAAAATTCTATCACATTTGTTCAATTCACGTCGCTGCTATTTCAGATAGCGTGCTGGGCTAGGCGGCATCTTAAAGCGCGTGGAATGATGAGTAAAATGCACTATTAGCCTTCTATGATAGGGCAATCAGAGACCCGATTAGATCATTTTATATTTTGTTTAATATAAGATTTCAGGGAAATTCTATCACATTTGTTCAATTTACGTCGCCCATATTTCAGATAGCGTATTGGGCTAAGCGGCATCTCAAAGCGCATGAAATGGCGAATAAAGTGGACTATTAAACTTCTAGGCTAGGGCGAACAGAGACCCGATTAGATCATTTTACATTAAGGTTAATATAAGTATTCAGCGAGATTCTATCACATTTGTTCAATTTACGTCGCTCCTATTTCAGGCAGCGTACTGGGCTAGGCGGCATCTTAGAGCGCGTGAAATGGCGAGTAAAATGCACTGTTAACCTTCTATGATAGGGCAATCAGAGACCCGATTAGATCATTTTATATTTTGGTTAATATAAGAATTCAGCGAAACTCTATCACATTTGCTCAATTTACGTCGCTCCTATTTCAGTTATCGTATTGCGCTAAGCGACATCTCAAAGCGCATGAAATGACGAGTGGAATGCACTATTAAACTTCTAAGTTATGGCAAACAGAGAACCGATTAGATCATTTTATATTACGGTTAATATAAGAATTCAGAGTAATTCTATCACATTTGTTCAATTTACGTCGCTCCTATTTCAGATACCGTACTAGGCTAGGCGGCACCTTAAAGCGCCTGGAATGGCGAGTAAAATGCACTGTTCAACTTCTATGATAGGGCAGTCAGAGACCCGATTATATCATTTTATATTTTGTTTAATATAAGATTTCAGGTAAATCCTATCACATTTGTTCTATTTACGTCGCTCCTATTTCAGATAGTGTATTGGGCTAAGCGGCATCTCAAAGCGCATGAAATGGCGAATAAAATGGACTATTAAACTTCTAGGGTAGGGCCAAGAGAGACCCGATTAGATCATTTTACATTAAGGTTAATATAAAAATTCAGCGAAATTCTATCACATTTGTTCAATTTACGTCGCTCCTATTTCAGATAGCGTTTTGGGCTAAGCGGCATCTGAAAGCGCATGGAATGGGGCGTAAAATGCACTATTAAACATCTAGGGTAGGGCAAACGGAGACCCGATTAGGACCTTTTTATTATGGTTAATTTAAGAATTCAGCAAAATTTTATCACATTTGTTGAATTTACGTCGCTCCTATTTCAGATAGCGTACTGGGCTAGGCGGCATCTTAAAGCGCGTTGAATGGCGATTAAAATGCACTATTAAACTTCTATGATAGGGCAATCGGAGACCCGATTAGATCATTTTATATTTTGGTTAATATAAGAATTCAGCGAAACTCTATCACATTTGCTCAATTTACGTCGCTCCTATTTCAGATATCGTATTGGGCTAAGCGTCATCTTAAAGCGCATGAAATGACGAGTGGAATGCACTATTAAACTTCTAGGGTAGGGCGAATAGAGACCCGATTAGATCATTTTACATTAAGGTTAACATAAGTATTCAGCGAGATTCTATCACATTTGTTCAATTTACGCCGCTCCTATTTCAGACAGTGTACTGGGCTAGACGGCATCTTAAAGCGCGTGGAATGGCGAGTAAAATGCACTATTAACCTTCTATTATAGGGCAATCAGAGACCAGATTAGATCATTTTATACTTCGGTTAATATAAGAATCCAGGAAAATTCTATCACATTTGTTCAATTTACGTCGCTCCTATTTCAGATAGCGTATTGGGCTAAGCGGCTTCTTAAAGCGCGTGGAAGGGCAAGCAAAATGCACTACTAAACTTCTATGATAGGGCAATCAGAGACCCGATTAGATCATTTTATATTTTGTTTAATATAAGACTTCAGGGAAATTCTATCACATTTGTTCAATTTACGTCGCTCCTATTTCAGATACCGTATTGGGCTAAGCGGCATCTCAAAGCGCATGAAATGGCGAGTAAAATGCACTATTAAACTTGTATGATAGGGCAATCAGAGACCCGATTAGATCATTTTATATTTTGTTTACTACAAGATATCAGGGAAATTCTATCACATTTGCTCAATTCATGTCGCTCATACTTCAGATAGCGTATTGGGCTAAGCGGCATCTCAAAGCGCATGAAATGGCGAGTAAAATGCACTATTAAACTCCTAGGGTAGGGCAAACAGAGACCCGATTAGATCATTTTATATTATGGTTAATTTAAGAAATCAGCAGAATTCTATCACATTTGTTCAATTTACGTCGCTCCTATTTCAGATAGCGTACTGGGCTGGGCGGCATCTTAAAGCGCGTGGAATGGCGAGTAAAATGCACTATTGAACTTCTATGATAGGGCAATCAGGGACCCGATTAGATCATTTTATATTTTGGTTAATATAAGAATTCAGCGAAATTCTATCGCATTTGTTCAATTTACGTCGCTCCTATATCAGATAGCGTATTGGGCTAAGCGGCATCTCAAAGCGCATGAAATGACGAGTGAAATGCAGTATTAAACTTCTAGGGTAGGGCGAACATAGACCCGATTAGATCATTTTACATTAAGGTTAATATAAGAATCCAGGGAAATTCTATCACATTTGTTCAATTTACGTCGCTCCTATTTCAGATAGCGTATAGGGCTAAGCGGCATCTCAAAGCGCATGAAATGGCGAGTAAAATGCACTATTAAACTTCTAGAGTAGGGCGAACAGAGACCCGAAGAGATCATTTTACATTAATGTTAATAAAAGAATTCAGGGAAATTCTATAACATTTGTTCAATTTACGTCGCTCCTATTTCAGATAGCGTACTAGGCTAGGCGGAATCTTAAAGCGCCTGGAATGGCGAGTAAAATGAACTATTAAACTTTTATGATAGGGCAATCAGAGACCCGGTTAGATCATTTTATATTATATTTAATATAAGATTTCAGGGAAATCCTATCACATTTGTTCAATTTACGTCGCTCCTATTTCAGATAGCGTATTGGGCTAACCGGCATCTCAAAGCGCAAGAAATGGCGAATAAAATGGACTGTTAAACTTCTAGGGTAGAGCAAACAGAGACCCGATTAGATCATTTTATATTATGGTTAATTTAAGAATTCAGCAAAATTCTATCACATTTGTTCAATTTACGTCGCTCCTATTTCAGATAGCGTACTGGGCTAGACGGCATCTTATGGCGCGTGGAATGGCGAGTAAAATGAACTATTAAACTTCTATGATAGGGAAACCAGAGACCCGATTAGATCATTTTATATTATGGTTAATTTAAGAATTCAGCGAAATTCTATCACATTTGTTCAACTTCCGTCGCTCCTATTTCAGATAGCGGACTAGGCTAGGCGGCATCTCAAAGCGCATGAAATGACGAGTGAAATGCACTATTACACTTCTAGGGTAGGGCAAACAGAGACCCGAAGAGATCATTTTACATTAAGGTTAATATAAGAATTCAGGGAAATTCTATCACATTTGTTCAATTTACGTCGCTCCGATTTCAGATAGCGTACTAGGCTAGGCGGCATCTTAAAGTGCCTGGAATGGCGAGTAAAATGCACTGTTAAACTTCTATGATAGGGCAGTCAGAGACCCGATTAGATCATTTTATATTTTGTTTAATATAAGATTTCAGGGAAATCCTATCACATTTGTTCAATTTACGTCGCTCCTATTTCAGATAGCTGATTGGGCTAAGCGGCATCTCAAAGCGCAAGAAATGGCGAGTAAAATGCACTATTAAACTTCTAGGGTAGGGCAAACAGAGACCCGATTAGATCATTTTACATTAAGGATAATATAAGAATTCAGCGAAATTCTATCACATTTGTTCAATTTACGTCGCTCATGTTTCAGATTGCTTATTGGGCTAAGCGGCATCTCAAAGCGCAAGAAATGGCGAGTAAAATGCACTATTAAACATCTAGGGTAGGGCAAACAGAGACCCGATTAGATCATTTTACATTGCGGTTAATAAAAGAATTCACCGAAATTCTATCACATTTGTTCAATTTACGTCGCTCATGTTTCAGATAGCGTATTGGGCTAAGCGGCATCTCAAAGCGCATGAAATGGCGAATAAAATGCACTACTAAACTTCTAGGCTAGGGCGAACAGAGACCCGATTACATCATTTTACATTATGGTTAATAAAAGAATTCACCGAAATTCTATCACATTTGTTCAATTTACATCGCTCCTATTTCAGATAGCGTATTGGACTAAGCGGCATCTCAAAGCGCATGAAATGACGAGTAAAGTGCACTATTATACTTCTAGGGTAGGGCAAACAGAGACCCGATTAGATCATTTTATATTATGGTTAATTTAAGAATTCAGCGAAATTCTATTACATTTGTTCAATTTACGTCGCTCCTATTTCAGATAGCGTATTGGGTTAAGCGTCACCTCAAAGCGCATGAAATTGCGAGTAAAATGCACTATTAAACTTGTATGATAGGGCAATCAGAGACCCGATTAGATCATTTTATATTTTGGTTAATATAAGAATTCAGCGAAATTCTATCACATTAGTTCAATTTACGTCGCTCCTATTATAGATAGCGTATTGTGCTAAGAGGCATCTCAAAGCGCATGAAATGGCGAGTAAAATGCACTATTAAACTTCTAGAGTAGGGCGAACAGAGACCCGAAGAGATCATTTTACATTAAGGTTAATAAAAGAATTCAGGGAATTCTATAACATTTGTTCAATTTACGTCGCTCCTATTTCAGATAGCGTACTAGGCTAGGCGGCATCTTAAAGCGCCTGGAATGGCGAGTAAAATGAACTATTAAACTTCTATGATAGGGCAATCAGAGACCCGATTAGATCATTTTATATTATGTTTAATATAAGATTTCAGGGAAATCCTATCACATTTGTTCAATTTACGTCGCTCCTATTTCAGATACCGTATTGGGCTAAGCGGCATCTCAAAGCGCAAGAAATGGCGAATAAAATGGACTGTTAAACTTCTAGGGTAGAGCAAACAGAGACCCGATTAGATCATTTTATATTATGGTTAATTTAAGAATTCAGCAAAATTCTATCACATTTGTTCAATTTACGTCGCTCCTATTTCAGATAGCGTACTGGGATAGACGGCATCTTAAGGCGCGTGGAATGGCGAGTAAAATGAACTATTAAACTTCTATGATAGGGAAACCAGAGACCCGATTAGATCATTTTATATTATGGTTAATTTAAGAACTCAGCAAAATTCTATCACATTTGTTCAATTTACGTCGCTCCTCTTTCAGATTGCGTACAGGGCTAGACGGCATCTTAAACCGCGTGGAATGGCGAGTAAAATGCACTATTAACCTTCTATGATAGGGCAATCAGAGACCAGATTAGATCATTTTATACTTTGGTTAATATAAGAATTCAGCGAAATTCTATCACATTAGTTCAATTTACGTCGCTCCTATTATAGATAGCGTATTGTGCTAAGAGGCATCTCAAAGCGCATGAAATGGCGAGTAAAATGCACTATTAAACTTCTATGATAGGGCAATCAGAGACCCGATTAGATCATTTTATATTTTGGTTCATATAAGAATTCAGGGAAATTCTATCACATTTGGTCAATTTACGTCGCTCCTACTTCAGATGGTGTACTGGGCTATGCGGCATCTTAAAGCGCGTGGAATGGCGAGTAAAATGCACTATTAAACTTCTACGATAGGGCAATCAGAGACCCGATTAGATCATTTTCTATTTTGGTTCATACAAGAATTCAGCGAAATTCTATTACATTTGTTCAATTTACGTCGCTCCTATTTCAGATAGCTGATTGGGCTAAGCGGCATCTCAAAGCGCAAGAAATGGCGAGTAAAATGCACTATTAAACTTCTAGGGTAGGGCAAACAGAGACCCGATTAGATCATTTTACATTAAGGATAATATAAGAATTCAGCGAAATTCTATCACATTTGTTCAATTTACGTCGCTCATGTTTCAGATAGCTTATTGGGTTAAGCGGCATCTCAAAGCGCAAGAAATGGCGAGTAAAATGCACTATTAAACATCTAGGGTAGGGCAAACAGAGACCCGATTAGATCATTTTACATTGCGGTTAATAAAAGAATTCACCGAAATTCTATCACATTTGTTCAATTTACGTCGCTCATGTTTCAGATAGCGTATTGGGCTAAGCGGCATCTCAAAGCGCATGAAATGACGAGTAAAGTGCACTATTATACTTCTAGGGTAGGGCAAACAGAGACCCGATTAGATCATTTTATATTATGGTTAATTTAAGAATTCAGCGAAATTCTATTACATTTGTTAAATTTACGTCGCTCCTATACCAGATAGCGTAATGGGCTAAGCGGCATCTCAAAGCGCATGAAATGACGAGTGAAATGCACTATTAAACTTCTAGGGTAGGGCAAACAGAGACCCGAAGAGATCATTTTACATTAAGGTTAATATAAGAATTCAGGGAAATTCTATCACATTTGTTCAATTTACGTCGCTC
The DNA here is from genome assembly GCA_916610135.2 of Macropis europaea. Lineage (NCBI taxonomy): Eukaryota > Metazoa > Arthropoda > Insecta > Hymenoptera > Melittidae > Macropis > Macropis europaea. Next base: position 68,723 of record CAKAJE020001952.1, read on the forward strand.
CGATTTCAGATAGCGTATTACGCTAAGCGGCATCGCAAAGCGCATGAAATGGGGAGTCAAATGCACTACTAAACTTCTAGGGTGGGGCAAACAGAGACCCGATTAGATCATTTTATATTATGGTTAATTTAAGAATTCATCAAAATTCTATCACATTTGTTCAATTCACGTGGCTGCTATTTCAGATAGCGTACTGGGCTAGGCGGCATCTTAAAGCGCGTGGAATGATGAGTAAAATGCACTATTAGCCTTCTACGATAGGGCAATCAGAGACCCGATTAGATCATTTTATATTTTGTTTAATATAAGATTTCAGGGAAATTCTATCACATTTGTTCAATTTACGTCGCCCATATTTCAGATAGCGTATTGGGCTAAGCGGCATCTCAAAGCGCATGAAATGGCGAGTAAAATGCACTATTAAATTTCTAGGGTAGGGCAAACAGAGACCCGATTAGATCATTTTACATTGAGAATAATATAAGAATTCAGCGAAATGCTATCACATTTGTTCAATTTACGTCGCTCATGTTTCAGATAGCTTATTGGGCTAAGCGGCATCTCAAAGCGCAAGAAATGGCGAGTAAAATGCACTATTAAACATCTAGGGTAGGGCAAACAGAGACCCGATTAGATCATTTTACATTGCGGTTAATAAAAGAATTCACCGAAATTCTATCACATTTGTTCAATTTACGTCGCTCATGTTTCAGATAGCGTATTGGGCTAAGCGGCATCTCAAAGCGCACGAAATGGCGAATAAAATGCACTACTAAACTTCTAGGCTAGGGCGAACAGAGTCCCGATTACATCATTTCACATTATGGTTAATAAAAGAATTCACCGAAATTCTATCACATTTGTTCAATTTACATCGCTCCTATTTCCGATAGCGTATTGGACTAAACGGCATCTTAAAGCGCGTGGAATGGCGAATAAAATGCACTATTGAACTTCTATGATAGGGCAATCAGGGACCCGATTAGATCATTTTATATTTTGGTTAATATAAGAATTCAGCGAAATTCTATCGCATTTGTTCAATTTACGTCGCTCCTATTTCAGATAGCGTATAGGGCTAAGCGGCATCTCAAAGCGCATGAAATGGCGAGTAAAATGCACTATTAAACTTCTAGAGTAGGGCGAACAGAGACCCGAAGAGATCATTTTACATTAAGGTTAATAAAAGAATTCAGGGAATTCTATAACATTTGTTCAATTTACGTCGCTCCTATTTCAGATAGCGTACTAGGCTAGGCGGCATCTTAAAGCGCCTGGAATGGCGAGTAAAATGAACTATTAAACTTCTATGATAGGGCAATCAGAGACCCGATTAGATCATTTTATATTATGTTTAATATAAGATTTCAGGGAAATCCTATCACATTTGTTCAATTTACGTCGCTCCTATTTCAGATACCGTATTGGGCTAAGCGGCATCTCAAAGCGCAAGAAATGGCGAATAAAATGGACTGTTAAACTTCTAGGGTAGAGCAAACAGAGACCCGATTAGATCATTTTATATTATGGTTAATTTAAGAATTCAGCAAAATTCTATCACATTTGTTCAATTTACGTCGCTCCTATTTCAGATAGCGTACTGGGATAGACGGCATCTTAAGGCGCGTGGAATGGCGAGTAAAATGAACTATTAAACTTCTATGATAGGGAAACCAGAGACCCGATTAGATCATTTTATATTATGGTTAATTTAAGAACTCAGCAAAATTCTATCACATTTGTTCAATTTACGTCGCTCCTCTTTCAGATTGCGTACAGGGCTAGACGGCATCTTAAACCGCGTGGAATGGCGAGTAAAATGCACTATTAACCTTCTATGATAGGGCAATCAGAGACCAGATTAGATCATTTTATACTTTGGTTAATATAAGAATTCAGCGAAATTCTATCACATTAGTTCAATTTACGTCGCTCCTATTATAGATAGCGTATTGTGCTAAGAGGCATCTCAAAGCGCATGAAATGGCGAGTAAAATGCACTATTAAACTTCTATGATAGGGCAATCAGAGACCCGATTAGATCATTTTATATTTTGGTTCATATAAGAATTCAGGGAAATTCTATCACATTTGGTCAATTTACGTCGCTCCTACTTCAGATGGTGTACTGGGCTATGCGGCATCTTAAAGCGCGTGGAATGGCGAGTAAAATGCACTATTAAACTTCTACGATAGGGCAATCAGAGACCCGATTAGATCATTTTCTATTTTGGTTCATACAAGAATTCAGCGAAATTCTATTACATTTGTTCAATTTACGTCGCTCCTATTTCAGATAGCTGATTGGGCTAAGCGGCATCTCAAAGCGCAAGAAATGGCGAGTAAAATGCACTATTAAACTTCTAGGGTAGGGCAAACAGAGACCCGATTAGATCATTTTACATTAAGGATAATATAAGAATTCAGCGAAATTCTATCACATTTGTTCAATTTACGTCGCTCATGTTTCAGATAGCTTATTGGGTTAAGCGGCATCTCAAAGCGCAAGAAATGGCGAGTAAAATGCACTATTAAACATCTAGGGTAGGGCAAACAGAGACCCGATTAGATCATTTTACATTGCGGTTAATAAAAGAATTCACCGAAATTCTATCACATTTGTTCAATTTACGTCGCTCATGTTTCAGATAGCGTATTGGGCTAAGCGGCATCTCAAAGCGCATGAAATGACGAATAAAGTGCAGTATTATACTTCTAGGGTAGGGCAAACAGAGACCCGATTAGATCATTTTATATTATGGTTAATTTAAGAATTCAGCGAAATTCTATTACATTTGTTAAATTTACGTCGCTCCTATACCAGATAGCGTATTGGGCTAAGCGGCATCTCAAAGCGCATGAAATGACGAGTGAAATGCACTATTAAACTTCTAGGGTAGGGCAAACAGAGACCCGAAGAGATCATTTTACATTAAGGTTAATATAAGAATTCAGGGAAATTCTATCACATTTGTTCAATTTACGTCGCTCCGATTTCAGATAGCTTATTACGCTAAGCGGCATCGCAAAGCGCATGAAATGGGGAGTCAAATGCACTACTAAACTTCTAGGGTGGGGCAAACAGAGACCCGATTAGATCATTTTATATTATGGTTAATTTAAGAATTCATCAAAATTCTATCACATTTGTTCAATTCACGTGGCTGCTATTTCAGATAGCGTACTGGGCTAGGCGGCATCTTAAAGCGCGTGGAATGATGAGTAAAATGCACTATTAGCCTTCTATGATAGGGCAATCAGAGACCCGATTAGATCATTTTATATTTTGTTTAATATAAGATTTCAGGGAAATTCTATCACATTTGTTCAATTTACGTCGCCCATATTTCAGATAGCGTATTGGGCTAAGCGGCATCTCAAAGCGCATGAAATGGCGAGTAAAATGCACTATTAAATTTCTAGGGTAGGGCAAACAGAGACCCGATTAGATCATTTTACATTGAGAATAATATAAGAATTCAGCGAAATGCTATCACATTTGTTCAATTTACGTCGCTCATGTTTCAGATAGCTTATTGGGCTAAGCGGCATCTCAAAGCGCAAGAAATGGCGAGTAAAATGCACTATTAAACATCTAGGGTAGGGCAAACAGAGACCCGATTAGATCATTTTACATTGCGGTTAATAAAAGAATTCACCGAAATTCTATCACATTTGTTCAATTTACGTCGCTCATGTTTCAGATAGCGTATTGGGCTAAGCGGCATCTCAAAGCGCACGAAATGGCGAATAAAATGCACTACTAAACTTCTAGGCTAGGGCGAACAGAGTCCCGATTACATCATTTCACATTATGGTTAATAAAAGAATTCACCGAAATTCTATCACATTTGTTCAATTTACATCGCTCCTATTTCCGATAGCGTATTGGACTAAACGGCATCTCAAAGCGCATGAAATGACGAGTAAAGTGCACTATTATACTTCTAGGGTAGGGCAAACAGAGACCCGATTAGATCATTTTATATTATGGTTAATTTAAGAATTCAGCGAAATTCTATTACATTTGTTCAATTTACGTCGCTCCTATTTCAGATAGCGTACCAGGCTAGGCGGCATCTTAAAGCGCGTGGAATGGCGAGTAAAATGCACTATTAAACTTCTATGATAGGGCAATCAGAGACCCGATTAGATCATTTTATATTTTGGTTAATATAAGAATTCAGCGAAATTCTAACACATTTGTTAAATTTACGTCGCTCCTATACCAGATAGCGTATTGGGCTAAGCGGCATCTCAAAGCGCATGAAATGACGAGTGAAATGCACTATTAAACTTCTAGGGTAGGGCAAACAGAGACCCGAAGAGATCATTTTACATTAAGGTTAATATAAGAATTCAGGGAAATTCTATCACATTTGTTCAATTTACGTCGCTCCGATTTGAGATAGCGTACTGGGCTAGGCGGCATCTTAAAGCGCCTGGAATGGCGAGTAAAATGCACTGTTAAACTTCTATGATAGGGCAATCAGAGACCCGATTAGATCATTTTATATTTTGTTTAATATAAGATTTCAGGGAACTCCTGTCACATTTGTTCAATTTACGTCGCTCCTATTTCAGATAGCGTATTGGGCTAAGCGGCATCTCAAAGCGCAAGAAATGGCGAATAAAATGGACTGTTAAACTTCTAGGGTATGGCGAACAGAGACCCGATTAGGTCATTTTACATTAAGGTTAATATAAAAATTCAGCGAAATTCTATCACATTTGTTCAATTTACGTCGCTCCTATTTCAGATAGCGTATTGGGTTAAGCGTCACCTCAAAGCGCATGAAATTGCGAGTAAAATGCACTATTAAACTTGTATGATAGGGCAATCAGAGACCCGATTAGATCATTTTATATTTTGTTTACTACAAGATATCAGGGAAATTCTATCACATTTGCTCAATTCGTGTAGCTCATATTTCAGATAGCGTATTGGGCTAAGCGGCATCTCAAAGCGCATGAAATGGCGAGAAAAATGCACTATTAAACTCCTAGGGTAGGGCAAACAGAGACCCGATTAGATCATTTTATATTATGGTTAATTTAAGAATTCAGCAGAATTCTATCACATTTGTTCAATTTACGTCGCTCCTATTTCAGATAGCGTACTGGGCTGGGCGGCATCTTAAAGCGCGTGGAATGGCGAATAAAATGCACTATTGAACTTCTATGATAGGGCAATCAGGGACCCGATTAGATCATTTTATATTTTGGTTAATATAAGAATTCAGCGAAATTCTATCGCATTTGTTCAATTTACGTCGCTCCTATATCAGATAGCGTATTGGGCTAAGCGGCATCTCAAAGCGCATGAAATGACGAGTGAAATGCAGTATTAAACTTCTAGGGTAGGGCGAACATAGACCCGATTAGATCATTTTACATTAAGGTTAATATAAGAATCCAGGGAAATTCTATCACATTTGTTCAATTTACGTCGCTCCTATTTCAGATAGCGTATAGGGCTAAGCGGCATCTCAAAGCGCATGAAATGGCGAGTAAAATGCACTATTAAACTTCTAGAGTAGGGCGAACAGAGACCCGAAGAGATCATTTTACATTAAGGTTAATAAAAGAATTCAGGGAAATTCTATAACATTTGTTCAATTTACGTCGCTCCTATTTCAGATAGCGTACTAGGCTAGGCGGCATCTTAAAGCGCCTGGAATGGCGAGTAAAATGAACTATTAAACTTCTATGATAGGGCAATCAGAGACCCGATTAGATCATTTTATATTATGTTTAATATAAGATTTCAGGGAAATCCTATCACATTTGTTCAATTTACGTCGCTCCTATTTCAGATAGCGTATTGGGCTAAGCGGCATCTCAAAGCGCAAGAAATGGCGAATAAAATGGACTGTTAAACTTCTAGGGTAGAGCAAACAGAGACCCGATTAGATCATTTTATATTATGGTTAATTTAAGAATTCAGCAAAATTCTATCACATTTGTTCAATTTACGTCGCTCCTATTTCAGATAGCGTACTGGGATAGACGGCATCTTAAGGCGCGTGGAATGGCGAGTAAAATGAACTATTAAACTTCTATGATAGGGAAACCAGAGACCCGATTAGATCATTTTATATTATGGTTAATTTAAGAACTCAGCAAAATTCTATCACATTTGTTCAATTTACGTCGCTCCTCTTTCAGATTGCGTACTGGGCTAGACGGCATCTTAAACCGCGTGGAATGGCGAGTAAAATGCACTATTAACCTTCTATGATAGGGCAATCAGAGACCAGATTAGATCATTTTATACTTTGGTTAATATAAGAATTCAGCGAAATTCTATCACATTAGTTCAATTTACGTCGCTCCTATTTTAGATAGCGTATTGTGCTAAGAGGCATCTCAAAGCGCATGAAATGGCGAGTAAAATGCACTATTAAACTTCTATGATAGGGCAATCAGAGACCCGATTAGATCATTTTATATTTTGGTTCATATAAGAATTCAGGGAAATTCTATCACATTTGGTCAATATACGTCGCTCCTACTTCAGATGGTGTACTGGGCTATGCGGCATCTTAAAGCGCGTGGAATGGCGAGTAAAATGCACTATTAAACTTCTACGATAGGGCAATCAGAGACCCGATTAGATCATTTTCTATTTTGGTTCATACAAGAATTCAGCGAAATTCTATTACATTTGTTCAATTTACGTCGCTCCTATTTCAGATAGCTGATTGGGCTAAGCGGCATCTCAAAGCGCAAGAAATGGCGAGTAAAATGCACTATTAAACTTCTAGGGTAGGGCAAACAGAGACCCGATTAGATCATTTTACATTAAGGATAATATAAGAATTCAGCGAAATTCTATCACATTTGTTCAATTTACGTCGCTCATGTTTCAGATAGCTTATTGGGCTAAGCGGCATCTCAAAGCGCAAGAAATGGCGAGTAAAATGCACTATTAAACATCTAGGGTAGGGCAAACAGAGACCCGATTAGATCATTTTACATTGCGGTTAATAAAAGAATTCACCGAAATTCTATCACATTTGTTCAATTTACGTCGCTCATGTTTCAGATAGCGTATTGGGCTAAGCGGCATCTCAAAGCGCATGAAATGACGAGTAAAGTGCACTATTATACTTCTAGGGTAGGGCAAACAGAGACCCGATTAGATCATTTTATATTATGGTTAATTTAAGAATTCAGCGAAATTCTATTACATTTGTTAAATTTACGTCGCTCCTATACCAGATAGCGTATTGGGCTAAGCGGCATCTCAAAGCGCATGAAATGACGAGTGAAATGCACTATTAAACTTCTAGGGTAGGGCAAACAGAGACCCGAAGAGATCATTTTACATTAAGGTTAATATAAGAATTCAGGGAAATTCTATCACATTTGTTCAATTTACGTCGCTCCGATTTCAGATAGCGTATTACGCTAAGCGGCATCGCAAAGGGCATGAAATGGGGAGTCAAATGCACTACTAAACTTCTAGGGTGGGGCAAACAGAGACCCGATTAGATCATTTTATATTATGGTTAATTTAAGAATTCATCAAAATTCTATCACATTTGTTCAATTCACGTGGCAGCTATTTCAGATAGCGTACTGGGCTAGGCGGCATCTTAAAGCGCGTGGAATGATGAGTAAAATGCACTATTAGCCTTCTACGATAGGGCAATCAGAGACCCGATTAGATCATTTTATATTTTGTTTAATATAAGATTTCAGGGAAATTCTATCACATTTGTTTAATTTATGTCGCCCATATTTCAGATAGCGTATTGGGCTAAGCGGCATCTCAAAGCGCATGAAATGGCGAGTAAAATGCACTATTAAATTTCTAGGGTAGGGCAAACAGAGACCCGATTAGATCATTTTACATTGAGAATAATATAAGAATTCAGCGAAATTCTATCACATTTGTTCAATTTACGTCGCTCATGTTTCAGATAGCTTGTTGGGCTAAGCGGCATCTCAAAGCGCAAGAAATGGCGAGTAAAATGCACTATTAAACATCTAGGGTAGGGCCAACAGAGACCCGATTAGATCATTTTACATTGCGGTTAATAAAAGAATTCACCGAAATTCTATCACATTTGTTCAATTTACGTCGCTCATGTTTCAGATAGCGTATTGGGCTAAGCGGCATCTCAAAGCGCATGAAATGGCGAATAAAATGCACTACTAAACTTCTAGGCTAGGGCGAACAGAGTCCCGATTACATCATTTCACATTATGGTTAATAAAAGAATTCACCGAAATTCTATCACATTTGTTCAATTTACATCGCTCCTATTTCCGATAGCGTATTGGACTAAACGGCATCTCAAAGCGCATGAAATGACGAGTGAAATGCAGTATTAAACTTCTAGGGTAGGGCGAACATAGACCCGATTAGATCATTTTACATTAAGGTTAATATAAGAATCCAGGGAAATTCTATCACATTTGTTCAATTTACGTCGCTCCTATTTCAGATAGCGTATAGGGCTAAGCGGCATCTCAAAGCGCATGAAATGGCGAGTAAAATGCACTATTAAACTCCTAGGGTAGGGCAAACAGAGACCCGATTAGATCATTTTATATTATGGCTAATTTAAGAAATCAGCAGAATTCTATCACATTTGTTCAATTTACGTCGCTCCTATTTCAGATAGCGTACTGGGCTGGGCGGCATCTTAAAGCGCGTGGAATGGCGAGTAAAATGCACTATTGAACTTCTATGATAGGGCAATCAGGGACCCGATTAGATCATTTTATATTTTGGTTAATATAAGAATTCAGCGAAATTCTATCGCATTTGTTCAATTTACGTCGCTCCTATATCAGATAGCGTATTGGGCTAAGCGGCATCTCAAAGCGCATGAAATGACGAGTGAAATGCAGTATTAAACTTCTAGGGTAGGGCGAACATAGACCCGATTAGATCATTTTACATTAAGGTTAATATAAGAATCCAGGGAAATTCTATCACATTTGTTCAATTTACGTCGCTCCTATTTCAGATAGCGTATAGGGCTAAGCGGCATCTCAAAGCGCATGAAATGGCGAGTAAAATGCACTATTAAACTTCTAGAGTAGGGCGAACAGAGACCCGAAGAGATCATTTTACATTAATGTTAATAAAAGAATTCAGGGAAATTCTATAACATTTGTTCAATTTACGTCGCTCCTACTTCAGATAGCGTACTAGGCTAGGCGGAATCTTAAAGCGCCTGGAATGGCGAGTAAAATGAACTATTAAACTTCTATGATAGGGCAATCAGAGACCCGATTAGATCATTTTATATTATATTTAATATAAGATTTCAGGGAAATCCTATCACATTTGTTCAATTTACGTCGCTCCTATTTCAGATAGCGTATTGGGCTAACCGGCATCTCAAAGCGCAAGAAATGGCGAATAAAATGGACTGTTAAACTTCTAGGGTAGAGCAAACAGAGACCCGATTAGATCATTTTATATTATGGTTAATTTAAGAATTCAGCAAAATTCTATCACATTTGTTCAATTTACGTCGCTCCTATTTCAGATAGCGTACTGGGCTAGACGGCATCTTATGGCGCGTGGAATGGCGAGTAAAATGAACTATTAAACTTCTATGATAGGGAAACCAGAGACCCGATTAGATCATTTTATATTATGGTTAATTTAAGAATTCAGCGAAATTCTATCACATTTGTTCAACTTCCATCGCTCCTATTTCAGATAGCGGACTAGGCTAGGCGGCATCTCAAAGCGCATGAAATGACGAGTGAAATGCACTATTACACTTCTAGGGTAGGGCAAACAGAGACCCGAAGAGATCATTTTACATTAAGGTTAATATAAGAATTCAGGGAAATTCTATCACATTTGTTCAATTTACGTCGCTCCGATTTCAGATAGCGTACTAGGCTAGGCGGCATCTTAAAGTGCCTGGAATGGCGAGTAAAATGCACTGTTAAACTTCTATGATAGGGCAGTCAGAGACCCGATTAGATCATTTTATATTTTGTTTAATATAAGATTTCAGGGAAATCCTATCACATTTGTTCAATTTACGTCGCTCCTATTTCAGATAGCTGATTGGGCTAAGCGGCATCTCAAAGCGCAAGAAATGGCGAGTAAAATGCACTATTAAACTTCTAGGGTAGGGCAAACAGAGACCCGATTAGATCATTTTACATTAAGGATAATATAAGAATTCAGCGAAATTCTATCACATTTGTTCAATTTACGTCGCTCATGTTTCAGATTGCTTATTGGGCTAAGCGGCATCTCAAAGCGCAAGAAATGGCGAGTAAAATGCACTATTAAACATCTAGGGTAGGGCAAACAGAGACCCGATTAGATCATTTTACATTGCGGTTAATAAAAGAATTCACCGAAATTCTATCACATTTGTTCAATTTACGTCGCTCATGTTTCAGATAGCGTATTGGGCTAAGCGGCATCTCAAAGCGCATGAAATGGCGAATAAAATGCACTACTAAACTTCTAGGCTAGGGCGAACAGAGACCCGATTACATCATTTTACATTATGGTTAATAAAAGAATTCACCGAAATTCTATCACATTTGTTCAATTTACATCGCTCCTATTTCAGATAGCGTATTGGACTAAGCGGCATCTCAAAGCGCATGAAATGACGAGTAAAGTGCACTATTATACTTCTAGGGTAGGGCAAACAGAGACCCGATTAGATCATTTTATATTATGGTTAATTTAAGAATTCAGCGAAATTCTATTACATTTGTTCAATTTACGTCGCTCCTATTTCAGATAGCGTACCAGGCTAGGCGGCATCTTAAAGCGCGTGGAATGGCGAGTAAAATGCACTATTAAACTTCTATGATAGGGCAATCAGAGACCCGATTAGATCATTTTATATTTTGGTTAATATAAGAATTCAGCGAAATTCTATCACATTTGTTAAATTTACGTCGCTCCTATACCAGATAGCGTATTGGGCTAAGCGGCATCTCAAAGCGCATGAAATGACGAGTGAAATGCACTATTAAACTTCTAGGGTAGGGCAAACAGAGACCCGAAGAGATCATTTTACATTAAGGTTAATATAAGAATTCAGGGAAATTCTATCACATTTGTTCAATTTACGTCGCTCCGATTTGAGATAGCGTACTGGGCTAGGCGGCATCTTAAAGCGCCTGGAATGGCGAGTAAAATGCACTGTTAAACTTCTATGATAGGGCAATCAGAGACCCGATTAGATCATTTTATATTTTGTTTAATATAAGATTTCAGGGAAATCCTGTCACATTTGTTCAATTTACGTCGCTCCTATTTCAGATAGCGTATTGGGCTAAGCGGCATCTCAAAGCGCAAGAAATGGCGAATAAAATGGACTGTTAAACTTCTAGGGTATGGCGAACAGAGACCCGATTAGGTCATTTTACATTAAGGTTAATATAAAAATTCAGCGAAATTCTATCACATTTGTTCAATTTACGTCGCTCCTATTTCAGATAGCGTATTGGGTTAAGCGTCACCTCAAAGCGCATGAAATTGCGAGTAAAATGCACTATTAAACTTGTATGATAGGGCAATCAGAGACCCGATTAGATCATTTTATATTTTGTTTACTACAAGATATCAGGGAAATTCTATCACATTTGCTCAATTCGTGTCGCTCATATTTCAGATAGCGTATTGGGCTAAGCGGCATCTCAAAGCGCATGAAATGGCGAGAAAAATGCACTATTAAACTCCTAGGGTAGGGCAAACAGAGACCCGATTAGATCATTTTATATTATGGTTAATTTAAGAATTCAGCAGAATTCTATCACATTTGTTCAATTTACGTCGCTCCTATTTCAGATAGCGTACTGGGCTGGGCGGCATCTTAAAGCGCGTGGAATGGCGAATAAAATGCACTATTGAACTTCTATGATAGGGCAATCAGGGACCCGATTAGATCATTTTATATTTTGGTTAATATAAGAATTCAGCGAAATTCTATCGCATTTGTTCAATTTACGTCGCTCCTATTTCAGATAGCGTATAGGGCTAAGCGGCATCTCAAAGCGCATGAAATGGCGAGTAAAATGCACTATTAAACTTCTAGAGTAGGGCGAACAGAGACCCGAAGAGATCATTTTACATTAAGGTTAATAAAAGAATTCAGGGAATTCTATAACATTTGTTCAATTTACGTCGCTCCTATTTCAGATAGCGTACTAGGCTAGGCGGCATCTTAAAGCGCCTGGAATGGCGAGTAAAATGAACTATTAAACTTCTATGATAGGGCAATCAGAGACCCGATTAGATCATTTTATATTATGTTTAATATAAGATTTCAGGGAAATCCTATCACATTTGTTCAATTTACGTCGCTCCTATTTCAGATAGCGTATTGGGCTAAGCGGCATCTCAAAGCGCAAGAAATGGCGAATAAAATGGACTGTTAAACTTCTAGGGTAGAGCAAACAGAGACCCGATTAGATCATTTTATATTATGGTTAATTTAAGAATTCAGCAAAATTCTATCACATTTGTTCAATTTACGTCGCTCCTATTTCAGATAGCGTACTGGGATAGACGGCATCTTAAGGCGCGTGGAATGGCGAGTAAAATGACCTATTAAACTTCTATGATAGGGAAACCAGAGACTCGATTAGATCATTTTATATTATGGTTAATTTAAGAACTCAGCAAAATTCTATCACATTTGTTCAATTTACGTCGCTCCTCTTTCAGATTGCGTACAGGGCTAGACGGCATCTTAAACCGCGTGGAATGGCGAGTAAAATGCACTATTAACCTTCTATGATAGGGCAATCAGAGACCAGATTAGATCATTTTATACTTTGGTTAATATAAGAATTCAGAGAAATTCTATCACATTAGTTCAATTTACGTCGCTCCTATTATAGATAGCGTATTGTGCTAAGAGGCATCTCAAAGCGCATGAAATGGCGAGTAAAATGCACTATTAAACTTCTATGATAGGGCAATCAGAGACCCGATTAGATCATTTTATATTTTGGTTCATATAAGAATTCAGGGAAATTCTATCACATTTGGTCAATTTACGTCGCTCCTACTTCAGATGGTGTACTGGGCTATGCGGCATCTTAAAGCGCGTGGAATGGCGAGTAAAATGCACTATTAAACTTCTACGATAGGGCAATCAGAGACCCGATTAGATCATTTTCTATTTTGGTTCATACAAGAATTCAGCGAAATTCTATTACATTTGTTCAATTTACGTCGCTCCTATTTCAGATAGCTGATTGGGCTAAGCGGCATCTCAAAGCGCAAGAAATGGCGAGTAAAATGCACTATTAAACTTCTAGGGTAGGGCAAACAGAGACCCGATTAGATCATTTTACATTAAGGATAATATAAGAATTCAGCGAAATTCTATCACATTTGTTCAATTTACGTCGCTCATGTTTCAGATAGCTTATTGGGTTAAGCGGCATCTCAAAGCGCAAGAAATGGCGAGTAAAATGCACTATTAAACATCTAGGGTAGGGCAAACAGAGACCCGATTAGATCATTTTACATTGCGGTTAATAAAAGAATTCACCGAAATTCTATCACATTTGTTCAATTTACGTCGCTCATGTTTCAGATAGCGTATTGGGCTAAGCTGCATCTCAAAGCGCATGAAATGACGAATATAGTGCAGTATTATACTTCTAGGGTAGGGCAAACAGAGACCCGATTAGATCATTTTATATTATGGTTAATTTAAGAATTCAGCGAAATTCTATTACATTTGTTAAATTTACGTCGCTCCTATACCAGATAGCGTATTGGGCTAAGCGGCATCTCAAAGCGCATGAAATGGCGAGTGAAATGCACTATTAAACTTCTAGGGTAGGGCAAACAGAGACCCGAAGAGATCATTTTACATTAAGGTTAATATAAGAATTCAGGGAAATTCTATCACATTTGTTCAATTTACGTCGCTCCGATTTCAGATAGCGTATTACGCTAAGCGGCATCTCAAAGCGCATGAAATGGGGAGTCAAATGCACTACTAAACTTCTAGGGTGGGGCAAACAGAGACCCGATTAGATCATTTTATATTATGGTTAATTTAAGAATTCATCAAAATTCTATCACATTTGTTCAATTCACGTGGCTGCTATTTCAGATAGCGTACTGGGCTAGGCGGCATCTTAAAGCGCGTGGAATGATGAGTAAAATGCACTATTAGCCTTCTACGATAGGGCAATCAGAGACCCGATTAGATCATTTTATATTTTGTTTAATATAAGATTTCAGGGAAATTCTATCACATTTGTTCAATTTACGTCGCCCATATTTCAGATAGCGTATTGGGCTAAGCGGCATCTCAAAGCGCATGAAATGGCGAGTAAAATGCACTATTAAATTTCTAGGGTAGGGCAAACAGAGACCCGATTAGATCATTTTACATTGAGAATAATATAAGAATTCAGCGAAATTCTATCACATTTGTTCAATTTACGTCGCTCATGTTTCAGATAGCTTATTGGGCTAAGCGGCATCTCAAAGCGCAAGAAATGGCGAGTAAAATGCACTATTAAACATCTAGGGTAGGGCAAACAGAGACCCGATTAGATCATTTTACATTGCGGTTAATAAAAGAATTCACCGAAATTCTATCACATTTGTTCAATTTACGTCGCTCATGTTTCAGATAGCGTATTGGGCTAAGCGGCATCTCAAAGCGCACGAAATGGCGAATAAAATGCACTACTAAACTTCTAGGCTAGGGCGAACAGAGTCCCGATTACATCATTTCACATTATGGTTAATAAAAGAATTCACCGAAATTCTATCACATTTGTTCAATTTACATCGCTCCTATTTCCGATAGCGTATTGGACTAAACGGCATCTCAAAGCGCATGAAATGACGAGTAAAGTGCACTATTATACTTCTAGGGTAGGGCAAACAGAGACCCGATTAGATCATTTTATATTATGGTTAATTTAAGAATTCAGCGAAATTCTATTACATTTGTTCAATTTACGTCGCTCCTATTTCAGATAGCGTACCAGGCTAGGCGGCATCTTAAAGCGCGTGGAATGGCGAGTAAAATGCACTATTAAACTTCTATGATAGGGCAATCAGAGACCCGATTAGATCATTTTATATTTTGGTTAATATAAGAATTCAGCGAAATTCTAACACATTTGTTAAATTTACGTCGCTCCTATACCAGATAGCGTATTGGGCTAAGCGGCATCTCAAAGCGCATGAAATGACGAGTAAAGTGCACTATTATACTTCTAGGGTAGGGCAAACAGAGACCCGATTAGATCATTTTATATTATGGTTAATTTAAGAATTCAGCGAAATTCTATCACATTTGTTCAATTTACGTCGCTCCTATTTCAGATAGCGTATTGGGCTAAGCGGTATCTCAAAACGCATGAAATGGCGAGTAAAATGCACTATTAAACTTCTCGGGTAAGGCAAACGGAGAACCGATTAGATCATTTTATATTACGGTTAATATAAGAATTCAGCGTAATTCTATCAAATTTGTTCAACTTACGTCGCTCCTACTTCAGATAGCGTATTGGGATAAGCGGCATCTCAAAGCGCATGAAATGTCGAGTGTAATAGACTATTAAATTTCTAGGGTAGGGCGAACAGAGACCAGATTAGATCATTTTACATTAATGTTAATATAAGTATTCAGCGAGATTCTATCACATTTGTTCAACTTACGTCGGTCCTATTTCAGATAGCGTATTACGCTAAGCGGCATCGCAAAGCGCATGAGATGGGGAGTAAAATGCACTATTAAACTTCTGGGGTAGGGCAAACAGAGACCCGATTAGATCATTTTATATTATGGTTAATTTAAGAATTCAGCAAAATTCTATCACATTTGTTCAATTCACGTCGCTGCCATTTCAGATAGCGTACTGGGCTTGGCGGCATCTTAAAGCGCGTGGAATGATGAGTAAAATGCACTATCAGCCTTCTATGATAGGGCAATCAGAGACCCGATTAGATCATTTTATATTTTGGTTCATATAAGAATTCAGCGAAATTCTATCACATTTGGTCAATTTACGTCGCTCCTACTTCAGATGGTGTACTGGGCTAGGCGGCATCTTAAAGCGCGTGGAATGGCGAGTAAAATGCACTCTTAAACTTCTGTGATAGGGCAATCAGGGACCCGATTAGATGATTTTATATTTGGTTCATATAAGAATTCAGCGAAATTCTATTACATTTGTTCAATTTACGTCGCTCCTATTTCAGATAGCTTATTGGGCTAAGCGGCATCTCAAAGCGCAAGAAATGGCGAGTAAAATGCACTATTAAACTTCTAGGGTAGGGCAAACAGAGACCCGATTAGACCAATTTACATTAAGGATAATATAAGAATTCAGCGAAATTCTATCACATTTGTTCAATTTACGTCGCTCATGTGTCAGATAGCTTATTGGGCTAAGCGGCATCTCAAAGCGCAAGAAATGGCGAGTAAAATGCACTATTAAACATCTAGGGTAGGGGCAAACAGAGACCCGATTAGATCATTTTACATTGCGGTTAATAAAAGAATTCACCGAAATTCTATCACATTTGTTCAATTTACGTCGCTCATGTTTCAGATAGCGTATTGGGCTAAGCGGCATCTCAAAGCGCATGAAATGGCGAATAAAATGAACTACTAAACTTCTAGGCTAGGGCGAACAGAGACCCGAGTAGATCATATTATATTACGGTTAATATAAGAATCCAGGGAAATTCTATCACATTTGTTCAATTTACGTCGCTCCTCTTTCAGATAGCGTACTGGGCTAGACGGCATCTTAAAGCGCGTGAATGGCGAGTAAAATGCACTATTAACCTTCTATGATAGGGCAATCAGAGACCAGATTAGATCATTTTATACTTTGGTTAATATAAGAATTCAGCGAAATTCTATCACATTTAATCAATTTACGTCGCTCCTATTTTAGATAGCGTATTGGGCTAAGCGGCATCTCAAAGCGCGTGAAATGGCGAGTAAAATGCACTATTAAACTTCTATGATAGGGCAATCAGAGAACCGATTAGATCATTTTATATTTTGGTTCATATAAGAATTCAGCGAAATTCTATCACATTTGGTCAATTTACGTCGCTCCTATTTCAGATAGCGTACTGGGCTAGGCGGCATCTTAAAGCGCGTGGAATGGCGAGTAAAATGCACTATTGAACTTCTATGATAGGGCAATCAGAGAGCCGATTACATCATTTTATATTTTGGTTAATATAAGAATTCAGCGAAATTCTATCGCATTTGCTCAATTTACGTCGCTCCTAATTCAGATAGCGTATTGGGCTAAGCGGTACCTCAAAGCGCATGAAATGCCGAGTAAAATGCACTATTAAACTGCTAGGGTAGGGCAAACAGAGACCCGATTAGATCATTTTATATTATGGTTAATTAACAATTCAGCGAAATTCTATCACATTTGTTCAATTTACGTCGCTACTATTTCAGATAGCGTATTGCGCTAAGCGGCATCTCAGAGCGCATGAAATGGGGAGTAAAACGCACTATTAAACTTCTAGGGTAGGGCAAACAGAGACCCGATTAGATCATTTTACATTAAGGTCAATATAAGTATTCAGCGAAATTCTATCACATTTGTTCAATTTACGTCGCTCCTATTTCAGATAGCGTATTGGGCTAAGCGGCATCTCAAAGCGCAAGAAATGGCGAGTAAAATGCACTATTAAACTTCTAGGGTAGGGCAAACAGAGACCCGATTAGATCATTTTACATTAAGGATAATATAAGAATTCAGCGAAATTCTATCACATTTGTTCAATTTACGTCGCTCATGTTTCAGATAGCTTATTGGGCTAAGCGGCATCTCAAAGCGCAAGAAATGGCGAGTAAAATGCACTATTAAACTTCTAGGGTAGGGCAAACAGAGACCCGATTAGATCATTTTACATTGCGGTTAATAAAAGAATTCACCGAAATTCTATCACATTTGTTCAATTTACGTCGCTCATGTTTCAGATAGCGTATTGGGCTAAGCGGCATCTCAAAGCGCATGAAATGGCGAATAAAATGAACTACTAAACTTCTAGGCTAGGGCGAACAGAGACCCGATTACATCATTTTACATTATGGTTAATAAAAGAATTCACCGAAATTCTATCACATTTGTTCAATTTACATCGCTCCTATTTCAGATAGCGTATTGGACTAAGCGGCATCTCAAAGCGCATGAAATGGCGAATAAAATGCACTACTAAACTTCTAGGCTAGGGCGAACAGAGACCCGATTACATCATTTTACATTATGGTTAATAAAAGAATTCACCGAAATTCTATCACATTTGTTCAATTTACATCGCTCCTATTTCAGATAGCATATTGGACTAAGCGGCATCTCAAAGCGCATGAAATGACGAGTAAAGTGCACTATTATACTTCTAGGGTAGGGCAAACAGCGACCCGATTAGATCATTTTATATTATGGTTAATTTAAGATTTCAGCGAAATTCTATCACATTTGTTCAACTTACGTCGCTCCTATTTCAGATAGCGAATTGTGATAAGCGGCATCTCAAAGCGCATGATATGACGAGTGTAATGCACTATTAAATTTCTAGGGTAGGGCGAACAGAGACCAGATTAGATCATTTTACATTAAGGTTAATATAAGTATTCAGCGAGATTCTATCACATTTGTTCAACTTACGTCGGTCCTATTTGAGATAGCGTATTACGCTAAGCGGCATCGCAAAGCGCATGAAATGGGGAGTCAAATGCACTACTAAACTTCTAGGGTGGGGCAAACAGAGACCCGATTAGATCATTTTATATTATGGTTAATTTAAGAATTCATCAAAATTCTATCACATTTGTTCAATTCACGTCGCTGCTATTTCAGATAGCGTGCTGAGCTAGGCGGCATCTTAAAGCGCGTGGAATGATGAGTAAAATGCACTATTAGCCTTCTATGATAGGGCAATCAGAGACCCGATTAGATCATTTTATATTTTGTTTAATATAAGATTTCAGGGAAATTCTATCACATTTGTTCAATTTACGTCGCCCATATTTCAGATAGCGTATTGGGCTAAGCGGCATCTCAAAGCGCATGAAATGGCGAATAAAGTGGACTATTAAACTTCTAGGCTAGGGCGAACAGAGACCCGATTAGATCATTTTACATTAAGGTTAATATAAGTATTCAGCGAGATTCTATCACATTTGTTCAATTTACGTCGCTCCTATTTCAGGCAGCGTACTGGGCTAGGCGGCATCTTAGAGCGCGTGAAATGGCGAGTAAAATGCACTGTTAACCTTCTATGATAGGGCAATCAGAGACCCGATTAGATCATTTTATATTTTGGTTAATATAAGAATTCAGCGAAACTCTATCACATTTGCTCAATTTACGTCGCTCCTATTTCAGTTATCGTATTGCGCTAAGCGACATCTCAAAGCGCATGAAATGACGAGTGGAATGCACTATTAAACTTCTAAGTTATGGCAAACAGAGAACCGATTAGATCATTTTATATTACGGTTAATATAAGAATTCAGAGTAATTCTATCACATTTGTTCAATTTACGTCGCTCCTATTTCAGATACCGTACTAGGCTAGGCGGCATCTTAAAGCGCCTGGAATGGCGAGTAAAATGCACTGTTCAACTTCTATGATAGGGCAGTCAGAGACCCGATTATATCATTTTATATTTTGTTTAATATAAGATTTCAGGTAAATCCTATCACATTTGTTCTATTTACGTCGCTCCTATTTCAGATAGTGTATTGGGCTAAGCGGCATCTCAAAGCGCATGAAATGGCGAATAGAATGGACTATTAAACTTCTAGGGTAGGGCCAAGAGAGACCCGATTAGATCATTTTACATTAAGGTTAATATAAAAATTCAGCGAAATTCTATCACATTTGTTCAATTTACGTCGCTCCTATTTCAGATAGCGTATTGGGCTAAGCGGCATCTGAAAGCGCATGGAATGGGGAGTAAAATGCACTATTAAACATCTAGGGTAGGGCAAACGGGGAGCCGATTAGGACCTTTTTATTATGGTTAATTTAAGAATTCAGCAAAATTTTATCACATTTGTTCAATTTACGTCGCTCCTATTTCAGATAGCGTACTGGGCTAGGCGGCATCTTAAAGCGCGTTGAATGGCGATTAAAATGCACTGTTAAACTTCTATGATAGGGCAATCGGAGACCCGATTAGATCATTTTATATTTTGTTTAATATAAGACTTCAGGGAAATTCTATCACATTTGTTCAATTTACGTCGCTCCTATTTCAGATACCGTATTGGGCTAAGCGGCATCTCAAAGCGCATGAAATGGCGAGTAAAATGCACTATTAAACTTGTATGATAGGGCAATCAGAGACCCGATTAGATCATTTTATATTTTGTTTACTACAAGATATCAGGGAAATTCTATCACATTTGCTCAATTCGTGTCGCTCATACTTCAGATAGCGTATTGGGCTAAGCGGCATCTCAAAGCGCATGAAATGGCGAGTAAAATGCACTATTAAACTCCTAGGGTAGGGCAATCGGAGACCCGATTAGATCATTTTATATTTTGTTTAATATAAGACTTCAGGGAAATTCTATCACATTTGTTCAATTTACGTCGCTCCTATTTCAGATAGCGTACTGGGCTAGACGGCATCTTATGGCGCGTGGAATGGCGAGTAAAATGAACTATTAAACTTCTATGATAGGGAAACCAGAGACCCGATTAGATCATTTTATATTATGGTTAATTTAAGAATTCAGCGAAATTCTATCACATTTGTTCAACTTCCGTCGCTCCTATTTCAGATAGCGGACTAGGCTAGGCGGCATCTCAAAGCGCATGAAATGACGAGTGAAATGCACTATTACACTTCTAGGGTAGGGCAAACAGAGACCCGAAGAGATCATTTTACATTAAGGTTAATATAAGAATTCAGGGAAATTCTATCACATTTGTTCAATTTACGTCGCTCCGATTTCAGATAGCGTACTAGGCTAGGCGGCATCTTAAAGTGCCTGGAATGGCGAGTAAAATGCACTGTTAAACTTCTATGATAGGGCAGTCAGAGACCCGATTAGATCATTTTATATTTTGTTTAATATAAGATTTCAGGGAAATCCTATCACATTTGTTCAATTTACGTCGCTCCTATTTCAGATAGCTGATTGGGCTAAGCGGCATCTCAAAGCGCAAGAAATGGCGAGTAAAATGCACTATTAAACTTCTAGGGTAGGGCAAACAGAGACCCGATTAGATCATTTTACATTAAGGATAATATAAGAATTCAGCGACATTCTATCACATTTGTTCAATTTACGTCGCTCATGTTTCAGATTGCTTATTGGGCTAAGCGGCATCTCAAAGCGCAAGAAATGGCGAGTAAAATGCACTATTAAACATCTAGGGTAGGGCAAACAGAGACCCGATTAGATCATTTTACATTGCGGTTAATAAAAGAATTCACCGAAATTCTATCACATTTGTTCAATTTACGTCGCTCATGTTTCAGATAGCGTATTGGGCTAAGCGGCATCTCAAAGCGCATGAAATGGCGAATAAAATGCACTACTAAACTTCTAGGCTAGGGCGAACAGAGACCCGATTACATCATTTTACATTATGGTTAATAAAAGAATTCACCGAAATTCTATCACATTTGTTCAATTTACATCGCTCCTATTTCAGATAGCGTATTGGACTAAGCGGCATCTCAAAGCGCATGAAATGACGAGTAAAGTGCACTATTATACTTCTAGGGTAGGGCAAACAGAGACCCGATTAGATCATTTTATATTATGGTTAATTTAAGAATTCAGCGAAATTCTATCACATTTGTTCAATTTACGTCGCTCCTATTTCAGATAGCGTATTGGGCTAAGCGGTATCTCAAAACGCATGAAATGGCGAGTAAAATGCACTATTAAACTTCTCGGGTAAGGCAAACAGAGAACCGATTAGATCATTTTATATTACGGTTAATATAAGAATTCAGCGTAATTCTATCAAATTTGTTCAACTTACGTCGCTCCTACTTCAGATAGCGTATTGGGATAAGCGGCATCTCAAAGCGCATGAAATGTCGAGTGTAATAGACTATTAAATTTCTAGGGTAGGGCGAACAGAGACCAGATTAGATCATTTTACATTAATGTTAATATAAGTATTCAGCGAGATTCTATCACATTTGTTCAACTTACGTCGGTCCTATTTCAGATAGCGTATTACGCTAAGCGGCATCGCAAAGCGCATGAGATGGGGAGTAAAATGCACTATTAAACTTCTGGGGTAGGGCAAACAGAGACCCGATTAGATCATTTTATATTATGGTTAATTTAAGAATTCAGCAAAATTCTATCACATTTGTTCAATTCACGTCGCTGCCATTTCAGATAGCGTACTGGGCTTGGCGGCATCTTAAAGCGCGTGGAATGATGAGTAAAATGCACTATCAGCCTTCTATGATAGGGCAATCAGAGACCCGATTAGATCATTTTATATTTTGGTTCATATAAGAATTCAGCGAAATTCTATCACATTTGGTCAATTTACGTCGCTCCTACTTCAGATGGTGTACTGGGCTAGGCGGCATCTTAAAGCGCGTGGAATGGCGAGTAAAATGCACTCTTAAACTTCTGTGATAGGGCAATCAGAGACCCGATTAGATAATTTTATATTTGGTTCATATAAGAATTCAGCGAAATTCTATTACATTTGTTCAATTTACGTCGCTCCTATTTCAGATAGCTTATTGGGCTAAGCGGCATCTCAAAGCGCAAGAAATGGCGAGTAAAATGCACTATTAAACTTCTAGGGTAGGGCAAACAGAGACCCGATTAGACCAATTTACATTAAGGATAATATAAGAATTCAGCGAAATTCTATCACATTTGTTCAATTTACGTCGCTCATGTGTCAGATAGCTTATTGGGCTAAGCGGCATCTCAAAGCGCAAGAAATGGCGAGTAAAATGCACTATTAAACATCTAGGGTAGGGCAAACAGAGACCCGATTAGATCATTTTACATTGCGGTTAATAAAAGAATTCACCGAAATTCTATCACATTTGTTCAATTTACGTCGCTCATGTTTCAGATAGCGTATTGGGCTAAGCGGCATCTCAAAGCGCATGAAATGGCGAATAAAATGAACTACTAAACTTCTAGGCTAGGGCGAACAGAGACCCGATTACATCATTTTACATTATGGTTAATAAAAGAATTCACCGAAATTCTATCACATTTGTTCAATTTACATCGCTCCTATTTCAGATAGCGTATTGGACTAAGCGGCATCTCAAAGCGCATGAAATGACGAGTAAAGTGCACTATTAAACTTCTAGGGTAGGGCAAACAGAGACCCGATTAGATCATTTTATATTACGGTTAATATAAGAATTCAGCGTAATTCTATCACATTTGTTCAATTTACGTCGCTCCTATTTCAGATAGCGTATTGGGCTAAGCGGCATCTCAAAGCACATGAAATGTCGAGTGAAATGCACTATTAAACTTCTAGAGTAGGGCGAACAGAGACCCGATTAGATCATTTTATATTTTGTTTAATATAAGATTTCAGGGAAATCCTATCACATTTGTTCAATTTACGTCGCTCCTATTTCAGATAGCGTATTGGCTTAAGCGGCATCACAAAGCGCAAGAAATGGCGAATAAAATGGACTATTAAACTTCCAGGGTAGGGCGAACAGAGACCAGATTAGATCATTTTACATTAAGGTTAATATAAAAATTCAGCGAGATTTTATCACATTTGCTCAATTCACGTCGCTGCTATTTCAGATAGCGTACTGGGCTAGGGGGATTCTTAAAGCGCGTGGAATGGCGAGTAAAATGCACTATTAACATTCTATGATAGGGCAATCAGAGAACAGATTAGATCATTTTATACTTTGGTTAATATAAGAATTCAGCGAAATTCTATCACACTTGTTCAATTTACGGCGCTCCTATTTCAGATAGCGTATTGGGCTAAGCGGCATCTCAAAGCGCAAGAAATGGCGAATAAAATGGACTATTAAACTTCTAGGGTAGGGCGAACAGAGACCCGATTAGATCATTTTACATTAATGTTAATATAAAAATTCAGCGAACTTCTATCACATTTGTTCAATTTACGTCGCTCCTATTTCAGATAGCGTATTGGGTTAAGCGGCACCTCAAAGCGCATGAAATTGCGAGTAAAATGCACTATTAACCTTCTATGATAGGGCAATCAGAGACCAGATTAGATCATTTTATACTTTGGTTAATGTAAGAATTCTGCGAAATTCTATCACATTTGATCAATTTACGTCGCTCCTATTTTAGTTAGCGTATTGGGCAAAGCGGCATCTCAAAGCGCATGAAATGGCAAGTAAAATGCACTATTAAACTTCTATGATAGGGCAATCAGAGACCCGATTAGATCATTTTATATTTTGGTTCATATAAGAATTCAGCGAAATTCTATCACATTTGGTCAATTTACGTCGCTCCTACTTCAGATCGTGTACTGGGCTATGCGGCATCTTAAAGCGCGTGGAATGGCGAGTAAAATGCACAATTAAACTTCTATGATAGGGCAATCAGAGACCCGATTAGATCATTTTATATTATGGTTAATTAACAATTCAGCGAAATTCTATCACATTTGTTCAATTTACGTCGCTACTATTTCAGATAGCGTATTGCGCTAAGCGGCATCTCAGAGCGCATGAAATGGGGAGTAAAACGCACTATTAAACTTCTAGGGTAGGGCAAACAGAGACCCGATTAGATCATTTTACATTAAGGTTAATATAAGAATTCAGGGAAATTCTATCACATTTGTTTAATTTACGTCGCTCGTATTTCAGATAGCGTATTCGGCTAAGCGGCATCTCAAAGCGCATGAAATGTCGAGTGAAATGCACTATTAAACTTCTAGGGTAGGGCAAACAGAGACCCGATTAGATCATTTTACATTAAGGATAATATAAGAATTCAGCGAAATTCTATCACATTTGTTCAATTTACGTCGCTCATGTTTCAGATAGCTTATTGGGCTAAGCGGCATCTCAAAGCGCAAGAAATGGCGAGTAAAATGCACTATTAAACTTCTAGGGTAGGGCAAACAGAGACCCGATTAGATCATTTTACATTGCGGTTAATAAAAGAATTCACCGAAATTCTATCACATTTGTTCAATTTACGTCGCTCATGTTTCAGATAGCGTATTGGGCTAAGCGGCATCTCAAAGCGCATGAAATGGCGAATAAAATGAACTACTAAACTTCTAGGCTAGGGCGAACAGAGACCCGATTACATCATTTTACATTATGCTTAATAAAAGAATTCACCGAAATTCTATCACATTTGTTCAATTTACATCGCTCCTATTTCAGATAGCGTATTGGACTAAGCGGCATCTCAAAGCGCATGAAATGGCGAATAAAATGCACTACTAAACTTCTAGGCTAGGGCGAACAGAGACCCGATTACATCATTTTACATTATGGTTAATAAAAGAATTCACCGAAATTCTATCACATTTGTTCAATTTACATCGCTCCTATTTCAGATAGCGTATTGGACTAAGCGGCATCTCAAAGCGCATGAAATGACGAGTAAAGTGCACTATTATACTTCTAGGGTAGGGCAAACAGCGACCCGATTAGATCATTTTATATTATGGTTAATTTAAGAAATCAGCAGAATCCTATCACATTTGTTCAATTTACGTCGCTCCTATTTCAGATAGCGTACTGGGCTGGGCGGCATCTTAAAGCGCGTGGAATGGCGAGTAAAATGCACTATTGAACTTCTATGATAGGGCAATCAGGGACCCGATTAGATCATTTTATATTTTGGTTAATATAAGAATTCAGCGAAATTCTATCGCATTTGTTCAATTTACGTCGCTCCTATATCAGATAGCGTATTGGGCTAAGCGGCATCTCAAAGCGCATGAAATGACGAGTGAAATGCAGTATTAAACTTCTAGGGTAGGGCGAACATAGACCCGATTAGATCATTTTACATTAAGGTTAATATAAGAATCCAGGGAAATTCTATCACATTTGTTCAATTTACGTCGCTCCTATTTCAGATAGCGTATAGGGCTAAGCGGCATCTCAAAGCGCATGAAATGGCGAGTAAAATGCACTATTAAACTTCTAGAGTAGGGCGAACAGAGACCCGAAGAGATCATTTTACATTAAGGTTAATAAAAGAATTCAGGGAAATTCTATAACATTTGTTCAATTTACGTCGCTCCTATTTCAGATAGCGTACTAGGCTAGGCGGAATCTTAAAGCGCCTGGAATGGCGAGTAAAATGAACTATTAAACTTCTATGATAGGGCAATCAGAGACCCGATTAGATCATTTTATATTATATTTAATATAAGATTTCAGGGAAATCCTATCACATTTGTTCAATTTACGTCGCTCCTATTTCAGATAGCGTATTGGGCTAACCGGCATCTCAAAGCGCAAGAAATGGCGAATAAAATGGACTGTTAAACTTCTAGGGTAGAGCAAACAGAGACCCGATTAGATCATTTTATATTATGGTTAATTTAAGAATTCATCAAAATTCTATCACATTTGTTCAATTTACGTCGCTCCTATTTCAGATAGCGTACTGGGCTAGACGGCATCTTATGGCGCGTGGAATGGCGAGTAAAATGAACTATTAAACTTCTATGATAGGGAAACCAGAGACCCGATTAGATCATTTTATATTATGGTTAATTTAAGAATTCAGCGAAATTCTATCACATTTGTTCAACTTCCGTCGCTCCTATTTCAGATAGCGGACTAGGCTAGGCGGCATCTCAAAGCGCATGAAATGACGAGTGAAATGCACTATTACACTTCTAGGGTAGGGCAAACAGAGACCCGAAGAGATCATTTTACATTAAGGTTAATATAAGAATTCAGCGAAATTCTATCACATTTGTTCAATTTACGTCGCTCCGATTTCAGATAGCGTACTAGACTAGGCGGCATCTTAAAGTGCCTGGAATGGCGAGTAAAATGCACTGTTAAACTTCTATGATAGGGCAGTCAGAGACCCGATTAGATCATTTTATATTTTGTTTAATATAAGATTTCAGGGAAATCCTATCACATTTGTTCAATTTACGTCGCTCCTATTTCAGATAGCTGATTGGGCTAAGCGGCATCTCAAAGCGCAAGAAATGGCGAGTAAAATGCACTATTAAACTTCTAGGGTAGGGCAAACAGAGACCCGATTAGATCATTTTACATTAAGGATAATATAAGAATTCAGCGAAATTCTATCACATTTGTTCAATTTACGTCGCTCATGTTTCAGATTGCTTATTGGGCTAAGCGGCATCTCAAAGCGCAAGAAATGGCGAGTAAAATGCACTATTAAACATCTAGGGTAGGGCAAACAGAGACCCGATTAGATCATTTTACATTACGGTTAATAAAAGAATTCACCGAAATTCTATCACATTTGTTCAATTTACGTCGCTCATGTTTCAGATAGCGTATTGGGCTAAGCGGCATCTCAAAGCGCATGAAATGGCGAATAAAATGCACTACTAAACTTCTAGGCTAGGGCGAACAGAGACCCGATTACATCATTTTACATTATGGTTAATAAAAGAATTCACCGAAATTCTATCACATTTGTGCAATTTACATCGCTCCTATTTCAGATAGCGTATTGGACTAAGCGGCATCTCAAAGCGCATGAAATGACGAGTAAAGTGCACTATTATACTTCTAGGGTAGGGCAAACAGAGACCCGATTAGATCATTTTATATTATGGTTAATTTAAGAATTCAGCGAAATTCTATCACATTTGTTCAATTTACGTCGCTCCTATTTCAGATAGCGTATTGGGCTAAGCGGTATCTCAAAACGCATGAAATGGCGAGTAAAATGCACTATTAAACTTCTCGGGTAAGGCAAACAGAGAACCGATTAGATCATTTTATATTACGGTTAATATAAGAATTCAGCGTAATTCTATCAAATTTGTTCAACTTACGTCGCTCCTACTTCAGATAGCGTATTGGGATAAGCGGCATCTCAAAGCGCATGAAATGTCGAGTGTAATAGACTATTAAATTTCTAGGGTAGGGCGAACAGAGACCAGATTAGATCATTTTACATTAAGGTTAATATAAGTATTCAGCGAGATTCTATCACATTTGTTCAACTTACGTCGGTCCTATTTCAGATAGCGTATTACGCTAAGCGGCATCGCAAAGCGCATGAAATGGGGAGTAAAATGCACTATTAAACTTCTGGGGTAGGGCAAACAGAGACCCGATTAGATCATTTTATATTATGGTTAATTTAAGAATTCAGCAAAATTCTATCACATTTGTTCAATTCACGTCGCTGCTATTTCAGATAGCGTACTGGGCTTGGCGGCATCTTAAAGCGCGTGGAATGATGAGTAAAATGCACTATCAGCCTTCTATGATAGGGCAATCAGAGACCCGATTAGATCATTTTATATTTTGGTTCATATAAGAATTCAGCGAAATTCTATCACATTTGGTCAATTTACGTCGCTCCTACTTCAGATGGTGTACTGGGCTAGGCGGCATCTTAAAGCGCGTGGAATGGCGAGTAAAATGCACTCTTAAACTTCTGTGATAGGGCAATCAGGGACCCGATTAGATGATTTTATATTTGGTTCATATAAGAATTCAGCGAAATTCTATTACATTTGTTCAATTTACGTCGCTCCTATTTCAGATAGCTTATTGGGCTAAGCGGCATCTCAAAGCGCAAGAAATGGCGAGTAAAATGCACTATTAAACTTCTAGGGTAGGGCAAACAGAGACCCGATTAGACCAATTTACATTAAGGATAATATAAGAATTCAGCGAAATTCTATCACATTTGTTCAATTTACGTCGCTCATGTGTCAAATAGCTTATTGGGCTAAGCGGCATCTCAAAGCGCAAGAAATGGCGAGTAAAATGCACTATTAAACATCTAGGGTAGGGCAAACAGAGACCCGATTAGATCATTTTACATTGCGGTTAATAAAAGAATTCACCGAAATTCTATCACATTTGTTCAATTTACGTCGCTCATGTTTCAGATAGCGTATTGGGCTAAGCGGCATCTCAAAGCGCATGAAATGGCGAATAAAATGAACTACTAAACTACAAGGCTAGGGCGAACAGAGACCCGATTACATCATTTTACATTATGGTTAATAAAAGAATTCACCGAAATTCTATCACATTTGTTCAATTTACGTCGCTCCTATTTCAGATAGCTTATTGGGCTAAGCGGCATCTCAAAGCGCATGAAAGGGCGAATATAATGCACTATTAAACTTCTAGGCTAGGGCGAACAGACACCCGATAAGATCATTTTACATTATGGTTAATAAAAGAATTCACCGAAATTCTATCACATTTGTTCAATTTACATCGCTCCTATTTCAGACAGCGTATTGGACTAAGCGGCATCTCAAAGCGCATGAAATGACGAATAAAGTGCAGTATTATACTTCTAGGGTAGGGTAAACAGAGACCCGATTAGATCATTTTATATTATGGTTAATTTAAGAATTCAGCGAAATTCTATTACATTTGTTCAATTTACGTCGCTCCTATTTCAGATAGCGTACTCGGCTAGGCGGCATCTTAAAGCGCCTGGAATGGCGAGTAAAATGCACTGTTAAACTTCTATGATAGGGCAGTCAGAGACCCGATTATATCATTTTATATTTTGTTTAATATAAGATTTCAGGTAAATCCTATCACATTTGTTCCATTTACGTCGCTCCTATTTCAGATAGCGTATTGGGCTAAGCGGCACCTCAAAGCGCATGAAATGGCGATTAAAATGCACTATTAAACTTCTAGGCTAGGGCGAACAGAGACCCGATTAGATCATTTTACATTATGGTTAATGAAAGAATTCAGCGAAATTCTATCACATTTGTTCAATTTACGTCGCTCCTATTTCAGATAGCGTATTGGGCTAAGCGGCATCTCAAAGCGCATGAAATGACGAGTGAAATGCACTATTAAACTTCTAAGTTATGGCAAACAGAGAACCGATTAGATCATTTTATATTACGGTTAATATAAGAATTCAGAGTAATTCTATCACATTTGTTCAATTTACGTCGCTCCTATTTCAGATAGCGTACTAGGCTAGGCGGCATCTTAAAGCGCCTGGAATGGCGAGTAAAATGCACTGTTAAACTTCTATGATAGGGCAGTCAGAGACCCGATTATATCATTTTATATTTTGTTTAATATAAGATTTCAGGTAAATCCTATCACATTTGTTCTATTTACGTCGCTCCTATTTCAGATAGCGTATTGGGCTAAGCGGCATCTCAAAGCGCATGAAATGGCGAATAAAATGGACTATTAAACTTCTAGGGTAGGGCCAACAGAGACCCGATTAGATCATTTTACATTAATGTTAATATAAAAATTCAGCGAAATTCTATCACATTTGATCAATTTCCGTCGCTCCTATTTCAGATAGCGTATTGGGCTAAGGGGTATCTCAAAGCGCATGAAATGACGAGTGAAATGCACTTTTAAACTTCTTGGGTAAGGCAAAGAGCGACCCGATTACATCATTTTATATTACGGTTAATATAAGAATTCAGCGAAATTCTATCACATTTGTTCAATTTACGTCGCTCCTATTTCAGAGAGCATGTTGGGCTAAGCGGTACCTCAAAGCGCATGAAATGGCGAGTAAAATGCACTATTAAACTTCTATGGTAGGGCAAACAGAGACCCGATTAGATCATTTTATATTATGGTTAATTTAAGAATTCAGCGAAATTCTATCACATTTGTTCAATTTACGTCGCTCCTATTTCAGATAGCGTACTGGGCTAGGCGGCACCTTAAAGCGCCTGCAATGGCGAGTAAAATGCACTATTAAACTTCTAAGATAGGGCAATCAGAGACCCGATTAGATCATTTTATATTTTGGTTCATATAAGAATTCAGCGAAATTCTATCACATTTGGTCAATTTACGTCGCTCCTACTTCAGATGGTGTACTGGGCTAGGCGGCATCTTAAAGCGCGTGGAATGGCGAGTAAAATGCACTCTTAAACTTCTGTGATAGGGCAATCAGGGACCCGATTAGATGATTTTATATTTTGGTTCATATAAGAATTCAGCGAAATTCTATTACATTTGTTCAATTTACGTCGCTCCTATACCAGATAGCGTATTGGGCTAAGCGGCATCTCAATGCGCATGAAATGACGAGTGAAATGCACTATTAAACTTCAAGAGTAGGGCGAACAGAGACCCGATTAGGTCATTTTATATTATGGTTAATTTGAGTATTCAGCAAAATTCTATCGCATTTGCTCAATTCACGTCGCTGCTATTTCAGATAGCGTACTGGCCTAGGCGGCATCTTAAAGCGCGTGGAATGGCGAGTAAAATGCACTATTAACGTTCTATGATAGGGCAATCCGAGAACAGATTATATCATTTTATACTTTGGTTAATATAAGAATTCAGCGAAATTCTATCACATTTGTTCAATTTACGTCGCTCCTATTTCAGATAGCGTATTGGGCTAAGCGGCATCTCAAAGCACATGAAATGACGAGTGAAATGCACTATTAAACTTCTAGAGTAGGGCGAACAGAGACCCGAAGAGATCATTTTACATTATGGTTAATAAAAGAATTCACCGAAATTCTATCACATTTTTTCAATTTACGTTGCTCCTATTTCAGATAGCGTATTGGGCTAAGCGGCATCTCAAAGCGCAAGAAATGGCGATTAAAATGGACTGTTAAACTTCTAGGGTATGGCGAACAGAGACCCGATTAGATCATTTTACATTAAGGTTAATGTAAAAATTCAGCGAAGTTCTATCACGTTTGTTCAATTTACGTCGCTCCTATTTTAGATAGCGTATTGGGTTAAGCGGCACCGCAAAGCGCATGAAATTGCGAGTAAAATGCACTATTAAACTTCTATGGTAGAGCAAACAGAGACCCGATTAGATCATTTTATATTATGGTTAATTTAAGAACTCAGCAAAATTCTATCACATTTGTTCAATTTACGTCGCTCCTATTTCAGATAACGTACTGGGCTAGACGGCATCTTAAGGTGCGTGGAATGGCGAATAAAATGCACTATTAAACTTCTATGATAGGAAAACCAGAGACCCGATTAGATCATTTTATATTATGGTTAATTTAAGAATTCAGCGAAATTCTGTCACATTTGTTCAATTTAGGTCGCTCCTTCTTCAGATCGTGTACTGGGCTATGCGGCATCTTAAAGCGCGTGGAATGTCGAGTAAAATGCACAATTAAACTTCTATGATAGGGCAATCAGAGACCCGATTAGATCATTTTATACATTGGTTCATATAAGAATTCAGCGAAATTCTATTACATTTGTTCAATTTACGTCGCTCCTATTTCAGATAGCTTATTGGGCTAAGCGGCATCTCAAAGCGCAAGAAATGGCGAGTAAAATGCACTATTAAACTTCTAGGGTAGGGAAAACAGAGACCCGATTAGATCATTTTACATTAAGGATAATATAAGAATTCAGCGAAATTCTATCACATTTGTTCAATTTACGTCGCTCATGTTTCAGATAGCGTATTGGGCTAAGTGGCATCTCAAAGCGCATGAAATGGCGTGTAAAATGCACTATTAAACTTCTAGGGTAAGGCAAACAGAGACCCGATTAGATCATTTTACATTAAGGTTAATATAAAAATTCAGCGAAATTCTATCACATTTGTTCAATTTACGTCGCTCCTATTTCAGATAGCGTATTGCGCTAAGCGGCAACTCAAAGCGCATGGAATGGGGAGTAAAATGCACTATTAAACTTCTAGGGTAGGGCAAACGGAGACCCGATTAGGACCTTTTTATTATGGTTAATTTAAGAATTCAGCAAAATTTTATCACATTTGTTCAATTTACGTCGCTCCTATTTCAGATAGCGTACTGGGCTAGGCGGCATCTTAAAGCGCGTTGAATGGCGAGTAAAATGCACTGTTAAACTTCTAGGGTAGGGCAAACAGAGACCCGATTAGATCATTTTATATTATGGTTAATTTAAGAATTCAGCAAAATTCTATCACATTTGTTCAATTCACGTCGCTGCTATTTCAGATAGCCCACTGGGCTTGGCGGCCTCTTAAAGCGCGTGGAATGATGAGTGAAATGCACTATTAGCCTTCTATGATAGGGCAATCAGAGACCCGATTAGATCATTTTATATTTTGGTTCATATAAGAATTCAGCGAAATTCTATCACATTTGGTCAATTTACGTCGCTCCTACTTCATATGGTGTACTGGGCTAGGCGGCATCTTAAAGCGCGTGGAATGGCGAGTAAAATGCACTCTTAAACTTCTGTGATAGGGCAATCAGAGACCCGATTAGATGATTTTATATTTTTGTTCATATAAGAATTCAGCGAAATTCTATCACATTTGTTCAATTTACGTCGCTCCTATTCCAGATACCGTATTGGGCTAAGCGGCATCTCAAAGCGCGTGGAATGGCGAGTAAAATGCACTATTGAACTTCTATGATAGGGCAATCAGAGACCCGATTAGATCATTTTATATTACGGTTAATATAAGAATTCAGAGTAATTCTATTACATTTGTTCAACTTACGTCGCTCCTATTTCAGATACCGTATTGGGCTAAGCGTCATCTCAAAGCGCATGAAATGACGAGCGAAATGCACTATTAAACTTCTAGGGTAGGTCGAACAAAGACCCGATTAGATCATTTTACATTAAGGTTAATATAAGATTGCAGGGAAATTCTATCACATTTGTTCAATTTACGTCGCTCATATTTCAGATAGCGTATTGGGCTAAGCGGCATCTCAAAGCGCATGAAATGGCGAGTAAAATGCACTATTGAACTTCTAGGGTTGTGCAAACAGAGACCCGATTAGATCATTTTATATTATGGTTAATTTAAGAATTCAGCACAATTCTACCACATTTCTTCAATTTACGTCGCTCCTATTTCAGATAGCGCATTGGGCTAAGCGGCATCTCAAAGCGCATGAAATGGCGAGTGAAATGCACTATTATACTTCTAGGGTAGGGCGAATAGAGACCCGAAGAGATCATTTTACATTAAAGTGAATATAAGAATTCAGCGTAATTCTGTCACATTTGTTCAACTTACGTCGCTCCTATTTCAGATAGCGTATTGGGTTAAGCGTCATCTCAAAGCGCATGAAATGACGAGTGAAATGCACTATTAAACTCCTAGGGTAGGGCAAACAGAGACCCGATTAGATCATTTTATATTATGGTTAATTTAAGAATTCAGCAAGATTCTATCACATTTGTGCAATTTACGTCGCTCCTATTTCAGATAGCGTACTGGGCTGGGCGGCATCTTAAAGCGCGTGGAATGGCGAGTAAAATGCACTATTGAACTTCTATGATAGGGCAATCAGAGACCCGATTAGATCTTTTTATATTTTGGTTAATATAAGAATTCAGCGAAATTCTATCACATTTGTTCAATTTACGTCGCTCCTATATCAGATAGCGTATTGGGCTAAGCGGCATCTCAAAGCGCATGAAATGACGAGTGAAATGCAATATTAAACATCTAGGGTAGGGCGAACAGACACCCGATTAGATCATTTTACATTAAGGTTAATATAAGAATTCAGCGAAATCCTCTCACATTTGTTCAATTTACGTCGCTCCTATTTCAAATAGCGTATTGGGCTAAGCGGCATCTCAAAGCGCATGAAATGGCGTATAAAATGCACTATTAAACTTCTAGGCTAGGGCAAACAGAGACCCGATTAGATCATTTTGTATTATGGTTAATTCAAGAATTCAGCAAAATTCTATCTCATTTGTTCAATTTACGTCGCTCGTATTTCAGATAGCGTACTGGGCTAGGCGGCATCTTAAAGCGCATGAAATGTCGAGTGAAATGCACTATTAAACTTCTAGGGTAGGGCGAACAGAGACCCGATTAGATCATTTTATATTATGGTTAGTTTAAGAATTCAGCAAAATTCTATCACATTTGTTCAATTTACGTCGCTCCTATTTCAGATAGCGTACTGGGCTAGCCAGCATCTAAAAGCGCGTGGAATGGCGACTAAAATGCACTATTAAACTTCTATGATAGGGCAATCACAGTCCCGATTAGATCATTTTATATTTTGGTGAATATAAGAATTCAGCGAAATTCTATCACATTTGTTCAATTTACGTCGCTCCTATTTCAGATAGCGTATTGGGCTAAGCGGCGTCTGAAAGCGCATGAAATGGCGAGTAAAATGCACTATTAAACTTCTAGGGTAGGGCGAACAGAGACCCGATTAGATCATTTTACATTAAGGTTAATATAAGGATTCAGCGAAATTCTCTCACATTTGTTCAATTTACGTCGCTCCTATTTCAAATAGCGTACTCGGCTATCCAGCATCTTAAAGCGCGTGGAATGGCGAGTAAAATGCACTATTAAACTTCTATGATAGGGCAATCAGAGACCAGATTAGATCATTTTATATTTTGTTTAATATAAGATTTCAGGGAAATTCTATCACATTTGTTCAATTTACGTCGCTCATATTTCAGATAGTGTATTGGGCTAAGTGGCATCTCAAAGAGCATGAAATGGCGAGTAAAATGCACTATTGAACTTCTAGGGTTGTGCAAACAGAGACCCGATTAGATCATTTTATATTATGGTTAATTTAAGAATTCAGCACAATTCTATCACATTTGTTCAATTTACGTCGCTCCTATTTCAAATAGCGTACTGGGCTAGGCGGCATCTTAGAGCGCATGAAATGACGAGTGAAATGCACTATTAAACTTCTAAGGTAAGGCAAACAGAGAACCGATTAGATCATTTTATATTACGGTTAATATCAGAATTCAGAGTAATTCTATCACATTTGTTCAACTTACGACGCTCCCATTTCAGATAGCGTACTAGGCTAGGCGGCATCTTAAAGCGCCTGGAATGGGGAGTAAAATGCACTATTAAACTTCTAGGGTAGGGCAAACGGAGACCCGATTAGATCATTTTATATTATGGTTAATTTAAGAATTTAGCAAAATTCTAGCACATTTGTTCAATTTACGTCGCTCCTATTTCAGATAGCCCATTGGGCTAAGCGGCATCTCAAAGCGCATGAAATGGCGAGTAAAATGCACTATTAAACTTCTAGGGCAAGGCAAACAGATACACGATTAGATAATTTTATATTACGGTTATTATAAGAATTCAGCGTAATTCTGTCACATTTGTTCAACTTACGTCGCTCCTATTTCAGATAGTGTATTGGGATAAGCGGCATCCCAAAGCGCATGAAATGGCGAGTGAAATGCACTATTAAACTTCTAGGATAAGGCAAATAGAGACCCGATTAGATCATTTTATATTACGGTTAATATAAGAATTCAGCGTAATTCTATCACATTTGTTCAACTTACGTCGCTCGTATTTCAGATAGCGTAATGGGCTAGGCGGCATCTTAGAGCGCGTGGAAGGGCGAGTAAAATGCACTACTAAACTTCTAAGATAGGGCAATCAGAGACCCGATTAGATCATTTTACATTAAGGTTAATATAAGAATTCAGCGAAATTCTATCATATTTGTTCAATTTACGTCGCTGATATTTTAGATAGCGTATTGGGCTAAGCGGCATCTCAAAGCGCAAGAACTGGCGAGTACAATGCACTATTAAACTTCTAGGGTAGGGCAAACATAGACCCGATTAGATCATTTTATATTATGGTTAATTTAAGAATTCAGCGTAATTCTATCACATTTGTTCAACTTACGTCGCTCCTATTTCAGATAACGTGCTGGGCTAGGCGGCATCTTAAAGCGCGAGGAAGGGCGAGTAAAATGCACTACTAAACTTCTATGATAGGGCAATCAGAGGCCCGATTAGATCATTTTATATTCTGTTTAATATAAGATTTCAGGGAAATTCTATCACATTTGTTCTATTTACGTCGCTCCTATTTCAGATAGCGTAATGGGCTAAGTGGCATCTCAAAGCGCAAGACATGGCGAATAAAATGCACTATTAAACTTCTAGGCTAGGGCGAACAGAGACCCGATCAGATCATTTTACATTATGGTTAATAAAAGAATTCAGCGAAATTCTATCACATTTGTTCAATTTACATCGCTCCTATTTCAGGTAGCGTATTGGGCTAAGCGGCAACTCAAAGCGCATGAAATGACGAGTAAAATGCACTATTAAACTTCTAGTGTAGGGCAAACAGAGACCCGATCAGATCATTTTATATTATGGTTAATTTAAGAATTCAGCGTAATTCTATCACATTTGTTCAACTTACGTCGCTCCTATTTCTGATAGCGCCCTGGGCTAGGAGGCATCTTAAAGCGCGTGGAATGGCGAG
The DNA here is from genome assembly GCA_916610135.2 of Macropis europaea. Taxonomy (NCBI): domain Eukaryota; kingdom Metazoa; phylum Arthropoda; class Insecta; order Hymenoptera; family Melittidae; genus Macropis; species Macropis europaea. The sequence continues at coordinate 106,082 of CAKAJE020001952.1, forward strand.
TAAAATGCACTTCTAAACTTCTATAATAGGGCAAACAGAGACCCGATTAGATCATTTTATATTTTGGTTAATATAAGTATTCAGCGAAATTCTATCACAATTGTTCAGTTTACGTCGCTCCTATTTCAGATAGCGTATTGGGCTAAGCGGCATCTCAAAGCGCATGAAATGACGAGTGAAATGCACTATTAAACTTCTAGGGTAGGGCGAACGGAGCCCCGATTAGACTATTTTACATTAAGGATAATATAAGAATTCTGGGAAATTCTATCACATTTCTTCAAATTACGTCGCTCCTATTTCAGATAGCGTATTGGGCTAAGCGGCATCTCAAAGCGCACGAAATGACGAGTGAAATGCACTAATAAACTTCTAGGGTAGGGCGATCAGAGACCCGATTAGATCATTTTACATTAAGGTTAATATAAGAATTCAGGGTAATTCTATCACATTTGTTCAATTTACGTCGCTCCTATTTCAGATAGCGTACTGGGCTAGACGGCATCTTAAAGCGCGTGGCATGGCGAGTAAAATGGACTACTAAACTTCTATGATAGGGCAATCAGAGACCCGATTAGATCATTTTATATTTTGTTTAATATAAGATTTCAGGGAAATTCTATCACATTTGTTCAATTTACGTCGCTCATATTTCAGATAGCGTATTGGGCTGGGCGGCATCTCGAAGCGCGTGGAAGGGCGAGTAAAATGCACTACTAAACTTCTAAGATAGGGCAATCAGAGACCCGATCAGATCATTTTACATTAAGGTTAATATAAGAATTCAGCGAAATTCTATCATATTTGTTCAATTTACGTCGCTGATATTTTAGATAGCGTATTGGGCTAAGCGGCATCTCAAAGCGCAAGAACTGGCGAGTACAATGCACTATTCAACTTCTAGGGTAGGGCAAACAGAGACCCGATTAGATCATTTTATATTATGGTTAATTTAAGAATTCAGCGTAATTCTATCACATTTGTTCAATTTACGTCGCTCCTATTTCAGATAACGTGCTGGGCTAGGCGGCATCTTAAAGCGCGAGGAAGGGCGACTAAAATGCACTACTAAACTTCTATGATACGGCAATCAGAGACCCGATTAGATCATTTTATATTCTGTTTAATATAAGATTTCAGGGAAATTCTATCACATTTGTTCAATTTACATCGCTCCTATTTCAGGTAGCGTATTGGGCTAAGCGGCAACTCAAAGCGCATGAAATAACGAGTAAAATGCACTATTAAACTTCTAGTGTAGGGCAAACAGAGACCCGATTAGATCATTTTATATTATGGTTAATTAAAGAATTCAGCGAAATTCTATCACATTTGTTCAATTTACGTCGCTCCTATTTCAGATAGCGTAATGGGCTAAGCGGCATCTCAAAGCGCAAGACATGGCGAATAAAATGCACTATTAAACTTCTAGGCTAGGGCGAACAGAGACCCGATTAGATCATTTTACATTATGGTTAATAAAAGAATTCACCGAAATTCTATCACATTTGTTCAATTTACATCGCTCCTATTTCAGATAGCGTATTGGACTAAGCGGCATCTCAAAGCGCATGAAATGACGAGTAAAGTGCACTATTAAACTTCTAGGGTAGGGCAAACAGAGACCCGATTAGATCATTTTACATTAAGGATAATATAAGAATTCAGCGAAATTCTATCACATTTGTTCAATTTACGTCGCTCCTATTTCAGATAGCTTATTGGGCTAAGCGGCATCTCAAAGCGCATGAAAGGGCGAATATAATGCACTATTAAACTTCTAGGCTAGGGCGAACAGACACCCGATAAGATCATTTTACATTATGGTTAATAAAAGAATTCACCGAAATTCTATCACATTTGTTCAATTTACATCGCTCCTATTTCAGACAGCGTATTGGACTAAGCGGCATCTCAAAGCGCATGAAATGACGAATAAAGTGCAGTATTATACTTCTAGGGTAGGGCAAACAGAGACCCGATTAGATCATTTTATATTATGGTTAATTTAAGAATTCAGCGAAATTCTATTACATTTGATCAATTTACGTCGCTCCTATTTCAGATAGCGTACTCGGCTAGGCGGCATCTTAAAGCGCCTGGAATGGCGAGTAAAATGCACTGTTAAACTTCTATGATAGGGCAGTCAGAGACCCGATTATATCATTTTATATTTTGTTTAATATAAGATTTCAGGTAAATCCTATCACATTTGTTCTATTTACGTCGCTCCTATTTCAGATAGCGTATTGGGCTAAGCGGCACCTCAAAGCGCATGAAATGGCAAATAAAATGCACTATTAAACTTCAAGAGTAGGGCGAACAGAGACCCGATTAGATCATTTTACATTAATGTTAATATAAAAATTCAGCGAAATTCTATCACATTTGATCAATTTCCGTCGCTCCTATTTCAGATAGCGTATTGGGCTAAGGGGTATCTCAAAGCGCATGAAATGACGAGTGAAATGCACTTTCAAACTTCTTGGGTCAGGCAAAGAGCGACCCGATTACATCATTGTATATTACGGTTAATATAAGAATTCAGCGAAATTCTATCACATTTGTTCAATTTACGTCGCTCCTATATCAGAGAGCATGTTGGGCTAAGCGGCATCTCAAAGCGCATGAAATGGCGAATAAAGTGGACTATTAAACTTCTAGAGTAGGGCGAACACAGACCCGATTAGATCATTTTACATTAAGGTTAATATAAGTATTCAGCGAGATTCTATCACATTTGTTCAACTTACGTCGCTCCTATTTCAGGCAGCGTACTGGGCTAGGCGGCATCTTAGAGCGCGTGAAATGGCGAGTAAAATGCACTATTAACCTTCTATGATAGGGCAATCAGAGACCCGATTAGATCATTTTATATTTTGGATAATATAAGAAATCAGCGAAATTCTATCACATTTGTTCAATTTACGTTGCTCCTATTTCAGATAGCGTATTGGGCTAAGCGGCATCTCAAAGCGCAAGAAATGGCGATTAAAATGGACTGTTAAACTTCTAGGGTATGGCGAACAGAGACCCGATTAGATCATTTTACATTAAGGTTAATATAAGAATTCAGCGAAATTCTATCACATTTGTTCAATTTACGTCGCTCCTATTTTAGATAGCGAATTGGGTTAAGCGGCACCTCAAAGCTCATGAAATTGCGAGTAAAATGCACTATTAAACTTCTATGGTACAGCAAACAGAGACCCGATTAGATCATTTTATATTATGGTTAATTTAAGAACTCAGCAAAATTCTATCACATTTGTTCAATTTACGTCGCTCCTATTTCAGATAGCGTACTGGGCTAGACGGCATCTTAAAGCGCGTGGAATGGCGAATCAAATGCACTATTAAACTTCTATGATAGGAAAACCAGAGACCCGATTAGATCATTTTCTATTATGGTTAATTTAAGAATTCAGCGAAATTCTATCACATTTGTTCAATTTACGTCGCTCCTATTTCAGATAGCGTATTGGGCTAAGCGGCATCTCAAAACGCATGAAATGGCGAGTAAAATGCACTGTTAAACTTCTCGGGTAAGGCAAACAGAGAACCGATTAGATCATTTTATATTACGGTTAATATAAGAATTCAGCGTAATTTTATCACGTTTGTTCAACATACGTCGCTCCTATTTCAGATAGCGTATTGTGATAAGCGGCATCTCAAAGCGCATGAAATGACGAGTGTAATGCACTATTAAATTTCTAGGGTAGGGCGAACAGAGACCAGATTAGATCATTTTACATTAAGGTTAATATAAGTATTCAGCGAGATTCTATCACATTTGTTCAACTTACGTCGGTCCTATTTGAGATAGCGTATTACGCTAAGCGGCATCGCAAAGCGCATGAAATGGGGAGTCAAATGCACTATTAAACTTCTAGGGTAGGGCAAACAGAGACCCGATTAGATCATTTTATATTATGGTTAATTTAAGAATTCATCAAAATTCTATCACATTTGTTCAATTCACGTCGCTGCTATTTCAGATAGCGTACTGGGCTAGGCGGCATCTTAAAGCGCGTGGAATGATGAGTAAAATGCACTATTAGCCTTCTATGATAGGGCAGTCAGAGACCCGATTATATAATTTTATATTTTGTTTAATATAAGATTTCAGGGAAATCCTATCACATTTGTTCTATTTACGTCGCTCCTATTTCAGATAGCGTATTGGGCTAAGCGGCATCTCAAAGCGCATGAAATGGCGAATAAAATGGACTATTAAACTTCTGGGGAAGGGCGAACAGAGACCCGATTAGATCATTTTACATTAAGGTTAATATAAGAATTCAGCGAAATTCTATCACATTTGTTCAATTTACGTCGCTCCTATATCAGATAGCGTATTGGGCTAAGCGGCATCTCAAAGCGCATGAAATGACGAGTGAAATGCAATATTAAACATCTAGGGTAGGGCGAACAGAGACCCGATTAGATCATTTTACATTAAGGTTAATATAAGAATTCAGGGAAATTCTATCACATTTGTTCAATTTTCGTCGCTCCTATTTCAGATAGCGTATAGGGCTAAGCGGCATCTCAAAGCGCATGAAATGGCGAGTAAAATGCACTATTATACTTCTAGGGCAGGGCAAGTAGAGAACCGATTAGATCATTTTATATTATGGTTAATTTAAGAATTCAGCAAAATTCTATCACATTTGTTCAATTTACGTCGCTCCGATTTCAGATAGCGTACTGGGCTAGGCGGCATCTTAAAGCGCGTGGAATGGCGAGTAAAATTCACTATTAACCTTCTATGATAGGGCGATCAGAGGCCAGATTAGATCATTTTATACTATGGTTAATATAAGAATTCAGCGAAATTCAATCACATTTGTTCAATTTACGTCGCTCCTATTTCAGATAGCGTATTGGACTAAGCGGCATCTCAAAGCGCATGAAATGGCGAGTAAAATGCACTATTAAACTTCTAGGGTAGGGCAAACAGAGACCCGATTAGATCATTTTATATTTTGATTAATATAAGAATTCAGCGAAATTCTATCACATTTGTTCAATTTACGTCGCTCCTATTTCAGATAGCGTATTGGGTTAAGCGTCATCTCAAAGCGCATGAAATGACGAGAGAAATGCACTATTAAACTTCTAGGGTAGGTCGAACAGAGACCCGATTAGATCATTTTACATTAAGGTTAATATAAGATTGCAGGGAAATTCTATCACATTTGTTCAATTTACGTCGCTCATATTTCAGATAGCGTATTGGGCTAAGCGGCATCTCAAAGCGCATGAAATGGCGAGTAAAATGCACTATTGAACTTCTAGGGTTGTGCAAACAGAGACCCGATTAGATCATTTTATATTATGGTTAATTTAAGAATTCAGCACAATTCTACCACATTTGTTCAATTTACGTCGCTCCTATTTCAAATAGCGTACTGAGCTAGGCGGCATCTTAGAGCGCATGAAATGACGAGTGAAATGCACTATTAAACTTCTAAGGTAAGGCAAACAGAGAACCGATTAGATCATTTTATATTACGGTTAATATAAGAATTCAGAGTAATTGTATCACATTTGTTCAACTTACGTCGCTCCTATTTCAGATAGCGTATTGGGCCAAGCGGCATCTCAAAGCGCATGAAATGGCGAGTGTAATGCACTATTAAATTTCTAGGGTAGGGCGAATAGAGACCAGATTAGATCATTTTACATTAAGGTTAATATAAGTATTCACCGAGATTCTATCACATTTGTTCAACTTACGTCGGTCCTATTTCAGATAGCGTATTACGCTAAGCTGCATCGCAAAGCGCATGAGATGGGGAGTGAAATGCACTATTAAACTTCTAGGGTAGGGCAAACAGAGACCCGATTAGATCATTTTATACTTCGGTTAATATAAGAATTCAGCGAAATTCTATCACATTTGTTCAATTTACGTCGCTCCTATTTCAGATAGCGTATTGGGCTAAGCGGCATCTCAAAGCGCATGAAATGGCGAGTGTAATGCACTATTAAATTTCTAGGGTAGGGCGAATAGAGACCAGATTAGATCATTTTACATTAAGGTTAATATAAGTATTCACCGAGATTCTATCACATTTGTTCAACTTACGTCGGTCCTATTTCAGATAGCGTATTACGCTAAGCTGCATTGCAAAGCGCATGAGATGGGGAGTAAAATGCACTATTAAACTTCTAGGGTAGGGCAAACAGAGACCCGATTAGATCATTTTATACTTCGGTTAATATAAGAATTCAGCGAAATTCTATCACATTTGTTCAATTTACGTCGCTCCTATTTCAGATAGCGTATTGGGCTAAGCGGCATCTCAAAGCGCATGAAATGGCGAGTAAAATGCACTATTATACTTCTAGGGCAGGGCAAGTAGAGAACCGATTAGATCATTTTATATTATGGTTAATTTAAGAATTCAGCAAAATTCTATCACATTTGTTCAATTTACGTCGCTCCTATTTCAGATAGCGTACTGGGCTAGGCGGCATCTTAAAGCGCGTGGAATGGCGAGTAAAATTCACTATTAACCTTCTATGATAGGGCAATCAGAGGCCAGATTAGATCATTTTATACTATGGTTAATATAAGAATTCAGCGAAATTCAATCACATTTGTTCAATTTACGTCGCTCCTATTTCAGATAGCGTATTGGGCTAAGCGGCATCTCAAAGCGCATGAAATGGCGAGTAAAATGCACTATTATACTTCTAGGGCAGGGCAAGTAGAGAACCGATTAGATCATTTTATATTATGGTTAATTTAAGAATTCAGCAAAATTCTATCACATTTGTTCAATTTACGTCGCTCCTATTTCAGATAGCGTACTGGGCTAGGCGGCATCTTAAAGCGCGTGGAATGGCGAGTAAAATTCACTATTAACCTTCTATGATAGGGCAATCAGAGGCCAGATTAGATCATTTTATACTATGGTTAATATAAGAATTCAGCGAAATTCAATCACATTTGTTCAATTTACGTCGCTCCTATTTCAGATAGCGTATTGGACTAAGCGGCATCTCAAAGCGCATGAAATGGCGAGTAAAATGCACTATTATACTTCTAGGGCAGGGCAAGTAGAGACCCGATTAGATCATTTTATATTATGGTTAATTTAAGAATTCAGCACAATTCTACCACATTTGTTCAATTTACGTCGCTCCTATTTCAAATAGCGTACTGAGCTAGGCGGCATCTTAGAGCGCATGAAATGACGAGGGAAATGCACTATTAACTTCTAAGGTAAGGCAAACAGAGAACCGATTAGATCATTTTATATTACGGTTAATATAAGAATTCAGAGTAATTGTATCACATTTGTTCAACTTACGTCGCTCCTATTTCAGATAGCGTACTAGGCTAGGCGGCATCTTAAAGCGCCTGGAATGGGGAGTAAAATGCACTGTTCAACTTCTACGGTAGGGCAAACGGAGACCCGATTAGATCATTTTATATTATGGTTAATTTAAGAATTTAGCAAGATTCTATCACATTTGTTCAATTTACGTCGCTCCTATTTCAGATAGCCCATTGGGCTAAGCGGCATCTCAAAGCGCATGAAATGGCGAGTAAAATGCACTATTAAACTTCTAGGGTAAGGCAAACAGAGACACGATTAGATCATTTTACATTAAGGTTAATATAAGTATTCAGCGAGATTCTATCACATTTGTTCAATTTACGTCGCTCCTATTTCAGACAGCGTACTGGGCTAGGCGGCATCGTAAAGCACGTGGAATGGCGAGTAAAATGCAATATTAACCTTCTATGATAGGGCAATCAGAGACCCGATTAGATCATTTTATATTTTGTTTAATATAAGAATTCAGAGTAATTCTATCACATTTGTTCAACTTACGTCGCTCCTATTTCAGATAGCGTACTGGGCTAGGCGGCATCGTAAAGCACGTGGAATGGCGAGTAAAATGCAATATTAACCTTCTATGATAGGGCAATCAGAGGCCAGATTAGAGCATTTTATATTTTGGTTAATAAAACAATTCAGTGAAATTCTATCACATTTGTTCAATTTACGTCGCTCCTATTTCAGATGGCGTATTGGGCTAAGCGGCATCTCAAGGCCCATGAAATGACGAGTGAAATGCACTATTAAACTTCTAGGGTAGGGCAAACAGAGACCCGAAGAGATCATTTTACATTAAAGTTAATATAAGAATTCAGGGAAATTCTATCACATTTGTTCAATTTACGTCGCTCCGATTTCAGATAGCGTATTACGCTAAGCGGCATCGCAAAGCGCATGAAATGGGGAGTCAAATGCACTATTAAACATCTAGGGTAGGGCAAACAGAGACCCGATTAGATCATTTTACATTGCGGTTAATAAAAGAATTCACCGAAATTCTATCACATTTGTTCAATTTACGTCGCTCATGTTTCAGATAGCGTATTGGGCTAAGCGGCATCTCAAAGCGCATGAAATGGCGAATAAAATGCACTACTAAACTTCTAGGCTAGGGCGAACAGAGTCCCGATTACATCATTTCACATTATGGTTAATAAAAGAATTCACCGAAATTCTATCACATTTGTTCAATTTACATCGCTCCTATTTCCGATAGCGTATTGGACTAAACGGCATCTCAAAGCGCATGAAATGACGAGTAAAGTGCACTATTATACTTCTAGGGTAGGGCAAACAGAGACCCGATTAGATCATTTTATATTATGGTTAATTTAAGAATTCAGCGAAATTCTATTACATTTGTTCAATTTACGTCGCTCCTATTTCAGATAGCGTACCAGGCTAGGCGGCATCTTAAAGCGCGTGGAATGGCGAGTAAAATGCACTATTAAACTTCTATGATAGGGCAATCAGAGACCCGATTAGATCATTTTATATTTTGGTTAATATAAGAATTCAGCGAAATTCTAACACATTTGTTAAATTTACGTCGCTCCTATACCAGATAGCGTATTGGGCTAAGCGGCATCTCAAAGCGCATGAAATGACGAGTGAAATGCACTATTAAACTTCTAGGGTAGGGCAAACAGAGACCCGAAGAGATCATTTTACATTAAGGTTAATATAAGAATTCAGGGAAATTCTATCACATTTGTTCAATTTACGTCGCTCCTCTTTCAGATAGCGTACTGGGCTAGACGGCATCTTAAAGCGCGTGAATGGCGAGTAAAATGCACTATTAACCTTCTATGATAGGGCAATCAGAGACCAGATTAGATCATTTTATACTTTGGTTAATATAAGAATTCAGCGAAATTCTATCACATTTAATCAATTTACGTCGCTCCTATTTTAGATAGCGTATTGGGCTAAGCGGCATCTCAAAGCGCGTGAAATGGCGAGTAAAATGCACTATTAAACTTCTATGATAGGGCAATCAGAGAACCGATTAGATCATTTTATATTTTGGTTCATATAAGAATTCAGCGAAATTCTATCACATTTGGTCAATTTACGTCGCTCCTATTTCAGATAGCGTACTGGGCTAGGCGGCATCTTAAAGCGCGTGGAATGGCGAGTAAAATGCACTATTGAACTTCTATGATAGGGCAATCAGAGAGCCGATTACATCATTTTATATTTTGGTTAATATAAGAATTCAGCGAAATTCTATCGCATTTGCTCAATTTACGTCGCTCCTAATTCAGATAGCGTATTGGGCTAAGCGGTACCTCAAAGCGCATGAAATGCCGAGTAAAATGCACTATTAAACTGCTAGGGTAGGGCAAACAGAGACCCGATTACATCATTTTATATTATGGTTAATTAACAATTCAGCGAAATTCTATCACATTTGTTCAATTTACGTCGCTACTATTTCAGATAGCGTATTGCGCTAAGCGGCATCTCAGAGCGCATGAAATGGGGAGTAAAACGCACTATTAAACTTCTAGGGTAGGGCAAACAGAGACCCGATTAGATCATTTTACATTAAGGTTAATATAAGAATTCAGGGAAATTCTATCACATTTGTTTAATTTACGTCGCTCGTATTTCAGATAGCGTATTCGGCTAAGCGGCATCTCAAAGCGCATGAAATGTCGAGTGAAATGCACTATTAAACTTCTAGGGTAGGGCAAACAGAGACCCGATTAGATCATTTTATATTATGGTTAATATAAGAAATCAGCGAAATTCTATCACATTTGTTCAATTTACGTCGCTCCTATTTCAGATAGCGTATTGGGCTAAGCGGCATCTCAAAGCGCAAGAAATGGCGAGTAAAATGCACTATTAAACTTCTAGGGTAGGGCAAACAGAGACCAGATTAGATCATTTTACATTAAGGATAATATAAGAATTCAGCGAAATTCTATCACATTTGTTCAATTTACGTCGCTCATGTTTCAGATAGCTTATTGGGCTAAGCGGCATCTCAAAGCGCAAGAAATGGCGAGTAAAATGCACTATTAAACTTCTAGGGTAGGGCAAACAGAGACCCGATTAGATCATTTTACATTGCGGTTAATAAAAGAATTCACCGAAATTCTATCACATTTGTTCAATTTACGTCGCTCATGTTTCAGATAGCGTATTGGGCTAAGCGGCATCTCAAAGCGCATGAAATGGCGAATAAAATGAACTACTAAACTTCTAGGCTAGGGCGAACAGAGACCCGATTACATCATTTTACATTATGGTTAATAAAAGAATTCACCGAAATTCTATCACATTTGTTCAATTTACATCGCTCCTATTTCAGATAGCGTATTGGACTAAGCGGCATCTCAAAGCGCATGAAATGGCGAATAAAATGCACTACTAAACTTCTAGGCTAGGGCGAACAGAGACCCGATTACATCATTTTACATTATGGTTAATAAAAGAATTCACCGAAATTCTATCACATTTGTTCAATTTACATCGCTCCTATTTCAGATAGCGTATTGGACTTAGCGGCATCTCAAAGCGCATGAAATGACGAGTAAAGTGCACTATTATACTTCTAGGGTAGGGCAAACAGCGACCCGATTAGATCATTTTATATTATGGTTAATTTAAGATTTCAGCGAAATTCTATCACATTTGTTCAACTTACGTCGCTCCTATTTCAGATAGCGAATTGTGATAAGCGGCATCTCAAAGCGCATGATATGACGAGTGTAATGCACTATTAAATTTCTAGGGTAGGGCGAACAGAGACCAGATTAGATCATTTTACATTAAGGTTAATATAAGTATTCAGCGAGATTCTATCACATTTGTTCAACTTACGTCGGTCCTATTTGAGATAGCGTATTACGCTAAGCGGCATCGCAAAGCGCATGAAATGGGGAGTCAAATGCACTACTAAACTTCTAGGGTGGGGCAAACAGAGACCCGATTAGATCATTTTATATTATGGTTAATTTAAGAATTCATCAAAATTCTATCACATTTGTTCAATTCACGTCGCTGCTATTTCAGATAGCGTGCTGGGCTAGGCGGCATCTTAAAGCGCGTGGAATGATGAGTAAAATGCACTATTAGCCTTCTATGATAGGGCAATCAGAGACCCGATTAGATCATTTTATATTTTGGTTAATATAAGAATTCAGCGAAACTCTATCACATTTGCTCAATTTACGTCGCTCCTATTTCGGTTATCGTATTGCGCTAAGCGACATCTCAAAGCGCATGAAATGACGAGTGGAATGCACTATTAAACTTCTAAGTTATGGCAAACAGAGAACCGATTAGATCATTTTATATTACGGTTAATATAAGAATTCAGAGTAATTCTATCACATTTGTTCAATTTACGTCGCTCCTATTTCAGATACCGTACTAGGCTAGGCGGCATCTTAAAGCGCCTGGAATGGCGAGTAAAATGCACTGTTCAACTTCTATGATAGGGCAGTCAGAGACCCGATTATATCATTTTATATTTTGTTTAATATAAGATTTCAGGTAAATCCTATCACATTTGTTCTATTTACGTCGCTCCTATTTCAGATAGTGTATTGGGCTAAGCGGCATCTCAAAGCGCATGAAATGGCGAATAGAATGGACTATTAAACTTCTAGGGTAGGGCCAAGAGAGACCCGATTAGATCATTTTACATTAAGGTTAATATAAAAATTCAGCGAAATTCTATCACATTTGTTCAATTTACGTCGCTCCTATTTCAGATAGCGTATTGGGCTAAGCGGCATCTGAAAGCGCATGGAATGGGGAGTAAAATGCACTATTAAACATCTAGGGTAGGGCAAACGGAGAGCCGATTAGGACCTTTTTATTATGGTTAATTTAAGAATTCAGCAAAATTTTATCACATTTGTTCAATTTACGTCGCTCCTATTTCAGATAGCGTACTGGGCTAGGCGGCATCTTAAAGCGCGTTGAATGGCGATTAAAATGCACTGTTAAACTTCTATGATAGGGCAATCGGAGACCCGATTAGATCATTTTATATTTTGTTTAATATAAGACTTCAGGGAAATTCTACCACATTTGTTCAATTTACGTCGCTCCTACTTCAGATACCGTATTGGGCTAAGCGGCATCTCAAAGCGCATGAAATGGCGAGTAAAATGCACTATTAAACTTGTATGATAGGGCAATCAGAGACCCGATTAGATCATTTTATATTTTGTTTACTACAAGATATCAGGGAAATTCTATCACATTTGCTCAATTCGTGTCGCTCATACTTCAGATAGCGTATTGGGCTAAGCGGCATCTCAAAGCGCATGAAATGGCGAGTAAAATGCACTATTAAACTCCTAGGGTAGGGCAAACAGAGACCCGATTAGATCATTTTATATTATGGTTAATTTAAGAAATCAGCAGAATTCTATCACATTTGTTCAATTTACGTCGCTCCTATTTCAGATAGCGTACTGGGCTGGGCGGCGTCTTAAAGCGCGTGGAATGGCGAGTAAAATGCACTATTGAACTTCTATGATAGGGCAATCAGGGACCCGATTAGATCATTTTATATTTTGGTTAATATAAGAATTCAGCGAAATTCTATCGCATTTGTTCAATTTACGTCGCTCCTATATCAGATAGCGTATTGGGCTAAGCGGCATCTCAAAGCGCATGAAATGACGAGTGAAATGCAGTATTAAACTTCTAGGGTAGGGCGAACATAGACCCGATTAGATCATTTTACATTAAGGTTAATATAAGAATCCAGGGAAATTCTATCACATTTGTTCAATTTACGTCGCTCCTATTTCAGATAGCGTATAGGGCTAAGCGGCATCTCAAAGCGCATGAAATGGCGAGTAAAATGCACTATTAAACTTCTAGAGTAGGGCGAACAGAGACCCGAAGAGATCATTTTACATTAATGTTAATAAAAGAATTCAGGGAAATTCTATAACATTTGTTCAATTTACGTCGCTCCTATTTCAGATAGCGTACTAGGCTAGGCGGTATCTTAAAGCGCCTGGAATGGCGAGTAAAATGAACTATTAAACTTCTATGATAGGGCAATCAGAGACCCGATTAGATCATTTTATATTATATTTAATATAAGATTTCAGGGAAATCCTATCACATTTGTTCAATTTACGTCGCTCCTATTTCAGATAGCGTATTGGGCTAACCGGCATCTCAAAGCGCAAGAAATGGCGAATAAAATGGACTGTTAAACTTCTAGGGTAGAGCAAACAGAGACCCGATTAGATCATTTTATATTATGGTTAATTTAAGAATTCAGCAAAATTCTATCACATTTGTTCAATTTACGTCGCTCCTATTTCAGATAGCGTACTGGGCTAGACGGCATCTTATGGCGCGTGGAATGGCGAGTAAAATGAACTATTAAACTTCTATGATAGGGAAACCAGAGACCCGATTAGATCATTTTATATTATGGTTAATTTAAGAATTCAGCGAAATTCTATCACATTTGTTCAACTTCCGTCGCTCCTATTTCAGATAGCGGACTAGGCTAGGCGGCATCTCAAAGCGCATGAAATGACGAGTGAAATGCACTATTACACTTCTAGGGTAGGGCAAACAGAGACCCGAAGAGATCATTTTACATTAAGGTTAATATAAGAATTCAGGGAAATTCTATCACATTTGTTCAATTTACGTCGCTCCGATTTCAGATAGCGTACTAGGCTAGGCGGCATCTTAAAGCGCCTGGAATGGCGAGTAAAATGCACTGTTAAACTTCTATGATAGGGCAGTCAGAGACCCGATTAGATCATTTTATATTTTGTTTAATATAAGATTTCAGGGAAATCCTATCACATTTGTTCAATTTACGTCGCTCCTATTTCAGATAGCTGATTGGGCTAAGCGGCATCTCAAAGCGCAAGAAATGGCGAGTAAAATGCACTATTAAACTTCTAGGGTAGGGCAAACAGAGACCCGATTAGATCATTTTACATTAAGGATAATATAAGAATTCAGCGAAATTCTATCACATTTGTTCAATTTACGTCGCTCATGTTTCAGATTGCTTATTGGGCTAAGCGGCATCTCAAAGCGCAAGAAATGGCGAGTAAAATGCACTATTAAACATCTAGGGTAGGGCAAACAGAGACCCGATTAGATCATTTTACATTGCGGTTAATAAAAGAATTCACCGAAATTCTATCACATTTGTTCAATTTACGTCGCTCATGTTTCAGATAGCGTATTGGGCTAAGCGGCATCTCAAAGCGCATGAAATGGCGAATAAAATGCACTACTAAACTTCTTGGCTAGGGCGAACAGAGACCCGATTACATCATTTTACATTATGGTTAATAAAAGAATTCACCGAAATTCTATCACATTTGTGCAATTTACATCGCTCCTATTTCAGATAGCGTATTGGACTAAGCGGCATCTCAAAGCGCATGAAATGACGAGTAAAGTGCACTATTATACTTCTAGGGTAGGGCAAACAGAGACCCGATTAGATCATTTTATATTATGGTTAATTTAAGAATTCAGCGAAATTCTATCACATTTGTTCAATTTACGTCGCTCCTATTTCAGATAGCGTATTGGGCTAAGCGGTATCTCAAAACGCATGAAATGGCGAGTAAAATGCACTATTAAACTTCTCGGGTAAGGCAAACAGAGAACCGATTAGATCATTTTATATTACGGTTAATATAAGAATTCAGCGTAATTCTATCAAATTTGTTCAACTTACGTCGCTCCTACTTCAGATAGCGTATTGGGATAAGCGGCATCTCAAAGCGCATGAAATGTCGAGTGTAATAGACTATTAAATTTCTAGGGTAGGGCGAACAGAGACCAGATTAGATCATTTTACATTAATGTTAATATAAGTATTCAGCGAGATTCTATCACATTTGTTCAACTTACGTCGGTCCTATTTCAGATAGCGTATTACGCTAAGCGGCATCGCAAAGCGCATGAGATGGGGAGTAAAATGCACTATTAAACTTCTGGGGTAGGGCAAACAGAGACCCGATTAGATCATTTTATATTATGGTTAATTTAAGAATTCAGCAAAATTCTATCACATTTGTTCAATTCACGTCGCTGCCATTTCAGATAGCGTACTGGGCTTGGCGGCATCTTAAAGCGCGTGGAATGATGAGTAAAATGCACTATCAGCCTTCTATGATAGGGCAATCAGAGACCCGATTAGATCATTTTATATTTTGGTTCATATAAGAATTCAGCGAAATTCTATCACATTTGGTCAATTTACGTCGCTCCTACTTCAGATGGTGTACTGGGCTAGGCGGCATCTTAAAGCGCGTGGAATGGCGAGTAAAATGCACTCTTAAACTTCTGTGATAGGGCAATCAGAGACCCGATTAGATGATTTTATATTTTTGTTCATATAAGAATTCAGCGAAATTCTATCACATTTGTTCAATTTACGTCGCTCCTATTCCAGATACCGTATTGGGCTAAGCGGCATCTCAAAGCGCGTGGAATGGCGAGTAAAATGCACTATTGAACTTCTATGATAGGGCAATCAGAGACCCGATTAGATCATTTTATATTACGGTTAATATAAGAATTCAGAGTAATTCTATTACATTTGTTCAACTTACGTCGCTCCTATTTCAGATACCGTATTGGGCTAAGCGTCATCTCAAAGCGCATGAAATGACGAGCGAAATGCACTATTAAACTTCTAGGGTAGGTCGAACAAAGACCCGATTAGATCATTTTACATTAAGGTTAATATAAGATTGCAGGGAAATTCTATCACATTTGTTCAATTTACGTCGCTCATATTTCAGATAGCGTATTGGGCTAAGCGGCATCTCAAAGCGCATGAAATGGCGAGTAAAATGCACTATTGAACTTCTAGGGTTGTGCAAACAGAGACCCGATTAGATCATTTTATATTATGGTTAATTTAAGAATTCAGCACAATTCTACCACATTTGTTCAATTTACGTCGCTCCTATTTCAGATAGCGCATTGGGCTAAGCGGCATCTCAAAGCGCATGAAATGGCGAGTGAAATGCACTATTATACTTCTAGGGTAGGGCGAATAGAGACCCGAAGAGATCATTTTACATTAAAGTGAATATAAGAATTCAGCGTAATTCTGTCACATTCGTTCAACTTACGTCGCTCCTATTTCAGATAGCGTATTGGGTTAAGCGTCATCTCAAAGCGCATGAAATGACGAGTGAAATGCACTATTAAACTCCTAGGGTAGGGCAAACAGAGACCCGATTAGATCATTTTATATTATGGTTAATTTAAGAATTCAGCAAGATTCTATCACATTTGTGCAATTTACGTCGCTCCTATTTCAGATAGCGTACTGGGCTGGGCGGCATCTTAAAGCGCGTGGAATGGCGAGTAAAATGCACTATTGAACTTCTATGATAGGGCAATCAGAGACCCGATTAGATCTTTTTATATTTTGGTTAATATAAGAATTCAGCGAAATTCTATCACATTTGTTCAATTTACGTCGCTCCTATATCAGATAGCGTATTGGGCTAAGCGGCATCTCAAAGCGCATGAAATGACGAGTGAAATGCAATATTAAACATCTAGGGTAGGGCGAACAGACACCCGATTAGATCATTTTACATTAAGGTTAATATAAGAATTCAGGGAAATTCTATCACATTTGTTCAATTTTCGTCGCTCCTATTTCAGATAGCGTATAGGGCTAAGCGGCATCTCAAAGCGCATGAAATGGCGAGTAAAATGCACTATTATACTTCTAGGGCAGGGCAAGTAGAGAACCGATTAGATCATTTTATATTATGGTTAATTTAAGAATTCAGCAAAATTCTATCACATTTGTTCAATTTACGTCGCTCCTATTTCAGATAGCGTACTGGGCTAGGCGGCATCTTAAAGCGCGTGGAATGGCGAGTAAAATTCACTATTAACCTTCTATGATAGGGCAATCAGAGGCCAGATTAGATCATTTTATACTATGGTTAATATAAGAATTCAGCGAAATCCGATCACATTTGTTCAATTTACGTCGCTCCTATTTCAGATAGCGTATTGGACTAAGCGGCATCTCAAAGCGCATGAAATGGCGAGTAAAATGCACTATTAAACTTCTAGGGTAGGGCAAACAGAGACCCGATTAGATCATTTTATATTTTGGTTAATATAAGAATTCAGCGAAATTCTATCACATTTGTTCAATTTACGTCGCTCCTATTTCAGATAGCGTATTGGGTTAAGCGTCATCTCAAAGCGCATGATATGACGAGTGTAATGCACTATTAAATTTCTAGGGTAGGGCGAACAGAGACCAGATTAGATCATTTTACATTAAGGTTAATATAAGTATTCAGCGAGATTCTATCACATTTGTTCAATTTACATCGCTCCTATTTCAGACAGCGTATTGGACTAAGCGGCATCTTAAAGCGCGTGGAATGGCGAGTAAAATGCACTATTAACATTCTATGATAGGGCAATCAGAGAACAGATTAGATCATTTTATACTTTGGTTAATATAAGAATTCAGCGAAATTCTATCACATTTGTTCAATTTACGTCGCTCCTATTTCAGATAGCGTATTGGGCTAAGCGGCATCTCAAAGCACATGAAATGACGAGTGAAATGCACTATTAAACTTCCAGAGTAGGGCGAACAGAGACCCGAAGAGATCATTTTACATTAAGGTTAATATAAGAATTCAGGGAAATTCTATCACATTGTTCAATTTACGTCGCTCCTATGTCAGATAGCGTACTAGGCTAGGTGGCATCTTAAAGCGCCTGGAATGGCGAGTAAAATGCACTATTATACTTCTAGGGTAGGGCGAATAGAGACCCGAAGAGATCATTTTACATTAAAGTGAATATAAGAATTCAGCGTAATTCTGTCACATTTGTTCAACTTACGTCGCTCCTATTTCAGATAGCGTACTGGGCTAGGCTACATCGTAAAGCGCGTGGAATGACGAGTGAAATGCAATATTAAGCTTCTAGGGTAGGGCGAACATAGACCCGATTAGATCATTTTACATTATGGTTAATATAAGAATCCAGCGTAATTCTGTCACATTTGTTCAACTTACGTCGCTCCTATTTCAGATAACGTATTGGGTTAAGCGTCATCTCGAAGCGCATGAAATGACGAGTGAAATGCACTATTAAACTTCTAGGGTAGGGCGAACAGAGACCCGATTAGATCATTTTACATTAAGGTTAATATAAGTATTCAGCGAGATTCTATCACATTTGTTCAATTTACGCCACTCCTATTTCAGACAGCGTACTGGGCTAGGCGGCATCTTAAAGCGCGTGGAATGGCGAGTAAAATGCACTATTAACCTTCTATGATAGGGCAATCAGAGACCAGATTAGATCATTTTATACATCGGTTAATATAAGAATTCAGCGAAATTCTATCACATTTGTTCAATTTACGTCGCTCCTATTTCAGATAGCGTATTGGGCTAAGCGGCATCTCAAAGCGCATGCAATGACGAGTGAAATGCACTATTAAACTTCTAGGGTAAGGCAAACAGAGACCCGATTAGATCATTTATATTACGGTTAATATAAGAATCCAGCGTAATTCTATCACATTTCTTCAAATTACGTCGCTCTATTCAGATAGCGTACTGGGCTAGCCGGCATCTTAAAGCGCGTGGAATGGCGAGTAAAATGCACTATTAAACTTCTATGATAGGGCAATCAGAGACCCGATTAGAGCATTTTATATTTTGGTTAATAAAACAATTCAGTGAAATTCTATCACATTTGTTCAATTTACGTCGCTCCTATTTCAGATGGCGTATTGGGCTAAGCGGCATCTCAAAGCGCATGAAATGGCGAGCAAAATGCACTATTGAACTTCTAGGGTTGTGCAAACAGAGACTCGATTACATCATTTTATATTACGGTTAATATAAGAATTCAGCGTAATTCTATCACATTTCATCAAATTACGTCGCTCCTATTTCAGGTAGCGTACTGGGCTAGCCGGCATCTTAAAGCGCGTGGAATGGCGAGTAACATGCACTATTAACCTTCTATGACAGGGCAATCAGAGGCCAGATTAGGTCATTTTATGTTTTGGTTAATATAAGAATTCAGCGAAATTCTATCACATTTGTTCAATTTACGTCGCTCCTATTTCAGATAGCGCATTGGGCTGAGCGGCTCCTCAAGGCGCATGAAATGGCGAATAAAATGCAGTATTAAAACTCTAGGCTAGGGCGAACAGAGACCCGAAAAGATCATTTTATATTATGGTTAATTTAAGAATTCTGCGAAATTCTATCACATTTGTTCAATTTACGTCGCTCCAATTTCAGATAGCGTATTGGGCTAAGCGGCACCTCAAAGCGCATGAAATGGCGAATAAAATGCACTATTAAACTTCTAGGCTAGGGCGAACAGAGACCCGAAAAGATCATTTTCGATTATGGTTAATAAAAGAATTCAGCGAAATTCTATCACATTTGTTCAATTTACGTCGCTCCTATTTCAGATAGCGTATTGGGCTAAGCGTCATCTCAAAGCGCATGAAATGACGAGTGAAATGCACTATTAAACTTCTAGGCTAGGGCGAACAGAGAACCGAAAAGATCATTTTGGATTATGGTTAATAAAAGAATTCAGCGTAATTCTATCACATTTGTTCAATTTACGTCGCTCCTATTTCAGATAGCGTATTGGGATAAGCGGCACCTCAAAGCGCATGAAATGACGAGTGAAATGCACTATTAAACTTCTAGGGTAAGGCAAACACAGACCCGATTAGATCATTTTACATTAAGGTTAATATAAGGATTCAGCGAAATTCTATCACATTTGTTCAATTTACATCGCTCCTATTTCAGATAGCGTATTGGGGTAGGCGGCATCTTAAAGCGCGTGGAATGGCGAGTAAAATGCACTATTAAACTTCTATGATAGGGCAATCAGAGACCCGATTAGATCATTTTATATTTTGGTTAAGATAAGAATTCAGCGAAATTCAATCACATTTGTTCAATTTACGTCGCTCCTATTTCAGATAGCTTAGTGTGCTAACCGGCATCTCAAAGCGCATGAAATGACGAGTGAAATGCACTATTAAACATCTAGGGTAGGGCGAACAGAGACCCGATTAGATCATTTACATTTAGGTTAATATAAGAATTCAGCGAAATCCTCTCACATTTGTTCAATTTACGTCGCTCCTATTTCAAATAGCGTATTGGGCTAAGCGGCATCTCAAAGCGCATGAAATGGCGTATAAAATGCACTATTAAACTTCTAGGCTAGGGCAAACAGAGACCCGATTAGATCATTTTGTATTATGGTTAATTCAAGAATTCAGCAAAATTCTATCTCATTTGTTCAATTTACGTCGCTCCTATTTCAGATAGCGTACTGGGCTAGGCGGCATCTTAAAGCGCATGAAATGTCGAGTGAAATGCACTATTAAACTTCTAGGGTAGGGCGAACAGAGACCCGATTAGATCATTTTATATTATGGTTAGTTTAAGAATTCAGCAAAATTCTATCACATTTGTTCAATTTACGTCGCTCCTATTTCAGATAGCGTACTGGGCTAGCCAGCATCTAAAAGCGCGTGGAATGGCGACTAAAATGCACTATTAAACTTCTATGATAGGGCAATCACAGTCCCGATTAGATCATTTTATATTTTGGTGAATATAAGAATTCAGCGAAATTCTATCACATTTGTTCAATTTACGTCGCTCCTATTTCAGATAGCGTATTGGGCTAAGCGGCGTCTGAAAGCGCATGAAATGGCGAGTAAAATGCACTATTAAACTTCTAGGGTAGGGCGAACAGAGACCCGATTATATCATTTTACATTAAGGTTAATATAAGGATTCAGCGAAATTCTCTCACATTTGTTCAATTTACGTCGCTCCTATTTCAAATAGCGTACTCGGCTATCCAGCATCTTAAAGCGCGTGGAATGGCGAGTAAAATGCACTATTAAACTTCTATGATAGGGCAATCAGAGACCAGATTAGATCATTTTATATTTTGTTTAATATAAGATTTCAGGGAAATTCTATCACATTTGTTCAATTTACGTCGCTCATATTTCAGATAGTGTATTGGGCTAAGTGGCATCTCAAAGAGCATGAAATGGCCAGTAAAATGCACTATTGAACTTCTAGGGTTGTGCAAACAGAGACCCGATTAGATCATTTTATATTATGGTTAATTTAAGAATTCAGCACAATTCTATCACATTTGTTCAATTTACGTCGCTCCTATTTCAAATAGCGTACTGGGCTAGGCGGCATCTTAGAGCGCATGAAATGACGAGTGAAATGCACTATTAAACTTCTAAGGTAAGGCAAACAGAGAACCGATTAGATCATTTTATATTACGGTTAATATCAGAATTCAGAGTAATTCTATCACATTTGTTCAACTTACGACGCTCCTATTTCAGATAGCGTACTAGGCTAGGCGGCATCTTAAAGCGCCTGGAATGGGGAGTAAAATGCACTATTAAACTTCTAGGGTAGGGCAAACGGAGACCCGATTAGATCATTTTATATTATGGTTAATTTAAGAATTTAGCAAAATTCTAGCACATTTGTTCAATTTACGTCGCTCCTATTTCAGATAGCCCATTGGGCTAAGCGGCATCTCAAAGCGCATGAAATGGCGAGTAAAATGCACTATTAAACTTCTAGGGCAAGGCAAACAGATACACGATTAGATAATTTTATATTACGGTTATTATAAGAATTCAGCGTAATTCTGTCACATTTGTTCAACTTACGTCGCTCCTATTTCAGATAGTGTATTGGGATAAGCGGCATCCCAAAGCGCATGAAATGGCGAGCAAGATGCACTATTAAACTTCTAGGGTAGGGCAAACAGAGACCTGATTACATCATTTTATATTATGGTTAATATAAGAATTCAGCGAAATTCTATCACATTTGTTCAATTTACGTCGCTCCTATTTCAGATAGCTTATTGGGCTAAGCGGCATCTCAAAGCGCATGATATGACGAGTGAAATGCACTATTAAACTTCTAGGGTAGGGCAAACAGAGACCAGATTAGATCATTTTATATTATGGTTAATTTAAGAATTCAGCGAAATTCTATCACATTTGTTTAATTTACGTCGCTCCTATTTCAGATAGCGTATTGGGCTAAGCGGCATCTCAAAGCGCATGAAATGGCGAGTGAAATGCACTATTAAACTTCTAGGATAAGGCAAATAGAGACCCGATTAGATCATTTTATATTACGGTTAATATAAGAATTCAGCGTAATTCTATCACATTTGTTCAACTTACGTCGCTCGTATTTCAGATAGCGTAATGGGCTAGGCGGCATCTTAGAGCGCGTGGAAGGGCGAGTAAAATGCACTACTAAACTTCTAAGATAGGGCAATCAGAGACCCGATTAGATCATTTTACATTAAGGTTAATATAAGAATTCAGCGAAATTCTATCATATTTGTTCAATTTACGTCGCTGATATTTTAGATAGCGTATTGGGCTAAGCGGCATCTCAAAGCGCAAGAACTGGCGAGTACAATGCACTATTAAACTTCTAGGGTAGGGCAAACATAGACCCGATTAGATCATTTTATATTATGGTTAATTTAAGAATTCAGCGTAATTCTATCACATTTGTTCAACTTACGTCGCTCCTATTTCAGATAACGTGCTGGGCTAGGCGGCATCTTAAAGCGCGAGGAAGGGCGAGTAAAATGCACTACTAAACTTCTATGATAGGGCAATCAGAGGCCCGATTAGATCATTTTATATTCTGTTTAATATAAGATTTCAGGGAAATTCTATCACATTTGTTCTATTTACGTCGCTCCTATTTCAGATAGCGTAATGGGCTAAGTGGCAACTCAAAGCGCATGAAATGACGAGTAAAATGCACTATTAAACTTCTAGTGTAGGGCAAACAGAGACCCGATCAGATCATTTTATATTATGGTTAATTTAAGAATTCAGCGTAATTCTATCACATTTGTTCAACTTACGTCGCTCCTATTTCTGATAGCGCCCTGGGCTAGGAGGCATCTTAAAGCGCGTGGAATGGCGAGTAAAATGCACTTCTAAACTTCTATAATAGGGCAAACAGAGACCCGATTAGATCATTTTATATTTTGGTTAATATAAGTATTCAGCGAAATTCTATCACAATTGTTCAGTTTACGTCGCTCCTATTTCAGATAGCGTATTGGGCTAAGCGGCATCTCAAAGCGCATGAAATGACGAGTGAAATGCACTATTAAACTTCTAGGGTAGGGCGAACGGAGCCCCGATTAGACTATTTTACATTAAGGATAATATAAGAATTCTGGGAAATTCTATCACATTTCTTCAAATTACGTCGCTCCTATTTCAGATAGCGTATTGGGCTAAGCGGCATCTCAAAGCGCACGAAATGACGAGTGAAATGCACTACTAAACTTCTAGGGTAGGGCGATCAGAGACCCGATTAGATCATTTTACATTAAGGTTAATATAAGAATTCAGGGTAATTCTATCACATTTGTTCAATTTACGTCGCTCCTATTTCAGATAGCGTACTGGGCTAGACGGCTTCTTAAAGCGCGTGGCATGGCGAGTAAAATGGACTACTAAACTTCTATGATAGGGCAATCAGAGACCCGATTAGATCATTTTATATTTTGTTTAATATAAGATTTCAGGGAAATTCTATCACATTTGTTCAATTTACGTCGCTCATATTTCAGATAGCGTATTGGGCTGGGCGGCATCTCGAAGCGCGTGGAAGGGCGAGTAAAATGCACTACTAAACTTCTAAGATAGGGCAATCAGAGACCCGATCAGATCATTTTACATTAAGGTTAATATAAGAATTCAGCGAAATTCTATCATATTTGTTCAATTTACGTCGCTGATATTTTAGATAGCGTATTGGGCTAAGCGGCATCTCAAAGCGCAAGAACTGGCGAGTACAATGCACTATTCAACTTCTAGGGTAGGGCAAACAGAGACCCGATTAGATCATTTTATATTATGGTTAATTTAAGAATTCAGCGTAATTCTATCACATTTGTTCAACTTACGTCGCTCCTATTTCAGATAACGTGCTGGGCTAGGCGGCATCTTAAAGCGCGAGGAAGGGCGACTAAAATGCACTACTAAACTTCTATGATACGGCAATCAGAGACCCGATTAGATCATTTTATATTCTGTTTAATATAAGATTTCAGGGAAATTCTATCACATTTGTTCAATTTACATCGCTCCTATTTCAGGTAGCGTATTGGGCTAAGCGGCAACTCAAAGCGCATGAAATAACGAGTAAAATGCACTATTAAACTTCTAGTGTAGGGCAAACAGAGACCCGATTAGATCATTTTATATGATGGTTAATTAAAGAATTCAGCGAAATTCTATCACATTTGTTCAATTTACGTCGCTCCTATTTCAGATAGCGTAATGGGCTAAGCGGCATCTCAAAGCGCAAGACATGGCGAATAAAATGCACTATTAAACTTCTAGGCTAGGGCGAACAGAGACCCGATTAGATCATTTTACATTATGGTTAATAAAAGAATTCACCGAAATTCTATCACATTTGTTCAATTTACATCGCTCCTATTTCAGATAGCGTATTGGACTAAGCGGCATCTCAAAGCGCATGAAATGACGAGTAAAGTGCACTATTAAACTTCTAGGGTAGGGCAAACAGAGACCCGATTAGATCATTTTACATTAAGGATAATATAAGAATTCAGCGAAATTCTATCACATTTGTTCAATTTACGTCGCTCCTATTTCAGATAGCTTATTGGGCTAAGCGGCATCTCAAAGCGCATAAAAGGGCGAATATAATGCACTATTAAACTTCTAGGCTAGGGCGAACAGACACCCGATAAGATCATTTTACATTATGGTTAATAAAAGAATTCACCGAAATTCTATCACATTTGTTCAATTTACATCGCTCCTATTTCAGACAGCGTATTGGACTAAGCGGCATCTCAAAGCGCATGAAATGACGAATAAAGTGCAGTATTATACTTCTAGGGTAGGGCAAACAGAGACCCGATTAGATCATTTTATATTATGGTTAATTTAAGAATTCAGCGAAATTCTATTACATTTGATCAATTTACGTCGCTCCTATTTCAGATAGCGTACTCGGCTAGGCGGCATCTTAAAGCGCCTGGAATGGCGAGTAAAATGCACTGTTAAACTTCTATGATAGGGCAGTCAGAGACCCGATTATATCATTTTATATTTTGTTTAATATAAGATTTCAGGTAAATCCTATCACATTTGTTCTATTTACGTCGCTCCTATTTCAGATAGCGTATTGGGCTAAGCGGCACCTCAAAGCGCATGAAATGGCAAATAAAATGCACTATTAAACTTCAAGAGTAGGGCGAACAGAGACCCGATTAGATCATTTTACATTAATGTTAATATAAAAATTCAGCGAAATTCTATCACATTTGATCAATTTCCGTCGCTCCTATTTCAGATAGCGTATTGGGCTAAGGGGTATCTCAAAGCGCATGAAATGACGAGTGAAATGCACTTTCAAACTTCTTGGGTAAGGCAAAGAGCGACCCGATTACATCATTGTATATTACGGTTAATATAAGAATTCAGCGAAATTCTATCACATTTGTTCAATTTACGTCGCTCCTATTTCAGAGAGCATGTTGGGCTAAGCGGTACCTCAAAGCGCATGAAATGGCGAGTAAAATGCACTATTAAACTTCTAGGGTATGGCGAACAGAGACCCGATTAGATCATTTTACATTAAGGTTAATGTAAAAATTCAGCGAAGTTCTATCACATTTGTTCAATTTACGTCGCTCCTATTTTAGATAGCGTATTGGGTTAAGCGGCACCGCAAAGCGCATGAAATTGCGAGTAAAATGCACTATTAAACTTCTATGGTAGAACAAACAGAGACCCGATTAGATCATTTTATATTATGGTTAATTTAAGAACTCAGCAAAATTCTATCACATTTGTTCAATTTACGTCGCTCCTATTTCAGATAACGTACTGGGCTAGACGGCATCTTAAGGTGCGTGGAATGGCGAATAAAATGCACTATTAAACTTCTATTATAGGAAAACCAGAGACCCGATTAGATCATTTTATATTATGGTTAATTTAAGAATTCAGCGAAATTCTATCACATTTGTTCAATTTACGTCGCTCCTATTTCAGATAGCGTATTGGGCTAAGCGGCATCTCAAAACGCATGAAATGGCGAGTAAAATGCACTGTTAAACTTCTCGGGTAAGGCAAACAGAGAACCGATTAGATCATTTTATATTACGGTTAATATAAGAATTCAGCGTAATTTTATCACATTTGTTCAACTTACGTCGCTCCTATTTCAGATAGCGTATTGTGATAAGCGGCATCTCAAAGCGCATGAAATGACGAGTGTAATGCACTATTAAATTTCTAGGGTAGGGCGAACAGAGACCAGATTAGATCATTTTACATTAAGGTTAATATAAGTATTCAGCGAGATTCTATCACATTTGTTCAACTTACGTCGGTCCTATTTGAGATAGCGTATTACGCTAAGCGGCATCGCAAAGCGCATGAAATGGGGAGTCAAATGCACTATTAAACTTCCAGGGTAGGGCAAACAGAGACCCGATTAGATCATTTTATATTATGGTTAATTTAAGAATTCATCAAAATTCTATCACATTTGTTCAGTTCACGTCGCTGCTATTCCAGATAGCGTACTGGGCTAGGCGGCATCTTAAAGCGCGTGGAATGATGAGTAAAATGCACTATTAGCCTTCTATAATAGTGCAATCAGAGACCCGATTAGATCATTTTATATTTTGTTTAATATAAGATTTCAGGGAAATTCTATCACATTTGTTCAATTTACGTCCCCCATATTTGAGATAGCGTTTTGGGCTAAGCGGCATCTCAAAGCGCATGAAATGGCGAATAAAGTGGACTATTAAACTTCTAGAGTAGGGCGAACAGAGACCCGATTAGATCATTTTACATTAAGGTTAATATAAGTATTCAGCGAGATTCTATCACATTTGTTCAATTTACGTCGCTCCTATTTCAGGCAGCGTACTGGGCTAGGCGGCATCTTAGAGCGCGTGAAATGGCGAGTAAAATGCAATATTAACCTTCTATGATAGGGCAATCAGAGACCCGATTAGAGCATTTTATATTTTGGTTAATATAAGAAATCAGCGAAATTCTATCACATTTGTTCAATTTACCTTGCTCCTATTTCACATAGCGTATTGGGCTAAGCGGCATCTCAAAGCGCATAAAAGGGCGAATATAATGCACTATTAAACTTCTAGGCTAGGGCGAACAGACACCCGATAAGATCATTT
Source organism: Macropis europaea (assembly GCA_916610135.2). Classification (NCBI taxonomy): domain Eukaryota; kingdom Metazoa; phylum Arthropoda; class Insecta; order Hymenoptera; family Melittidae; genus Macropis; species Macropis europaea. The sequence goes on from CAKAJE020001952.1 coordinate 133,762, forward strand.
TACATTATGGTTAATAAAAGAATTCACCGAAATTCTATCACATTTGTTCAATTTACATCGCTCCTATTTCAGACAGCGTATTGGACTAAGCGGCATCTCAAAGCGCATGAAATGACGAATAAAGTGCAGTATTATACTTCTAGGGTAGGGCAAACAGAGACCCGATTAGATCATTTTATATTATGGTTAATTTAAGAATTCAGCGAAATTCTATTACATTTGATCAATTTACGTCGCTCCTATTTCAGATAGCGTACTCGGCTAGGCGGCATCTTAAAGCGCCTGGAATGGCGAGTAAAATGCACTGTTAAACTTCTATGATAGGGCAGTCAGAGACCCGATTATATCATTTTATATTTTGTTTAATATAAGATTTCAGGTAAATCCTATCACATTTGTTCTATTTACGTCGCTCCTATTTCAGATAGCGTATTGGGCTAAGCGGCACCTCAAAGCGCATGAAATGGCAAATAAAATGCACTATTAAACTTCAAGAGTAGGGCGAACAGAGACCCGATTAGATCATTTTACATTAATGTTAATATAAAAATTCAGCGAAATTCTATCACATTTGATCAATTTCCGTCGCTCCTATTTCAGATAGCGTATTGGGCTAAGGGGTATCTCAAAGCGCATGAAATGACGAGTGAAATGCACTTTCAAACTTCTTGGGTAAGGCAAAGAGCGACCCGATTACATCATTGTATATTACGGTTAATATAAGAATTCAGCGAAATTCTATCACATTTGTTCAATTTACGTCGCTCCTATTTCAGAGAGCATGTTGGGCTAAGCGGTACCTCAAAGCGCATGAAATGGCGAGTAAAATGCACTACTAAACTTCTAAGATAGGGCAATCAGAGACCCGATCAGATCATTTTACATTAAGGTTAATATAAGAATTCAGCGAAATTCTATCATATTTGTTCAATTTACGTCGCTGATATTTTAGATAGCGTATTGGGCTAAGCGGCATCTCAAAGCGCAAGAACTGGCGAGTACAATGCACTATTAAACTTCTAGGGTAGGGCAAACAGAGATCCGATTAGATCATTTTATATTATGGTTAATTTAAGAATTCAGCGTAATTCTATCACATTTGTTCAACTTACGTCGCTCCTATTTCAGATAACGTGCTGGGCTAGGCGGCATCTTAAAGCGCGAGGAAGGGCGACTAAAATGCACTACTAAACTTCTATGATACGGCAATCAGAGACCCGATTAGATCATTTTATATTCTGTTTAATATAAGATTTCAGGGAAATCCTGTCACATTTGTTCAATTTACATCGCTCCTATTTCAGGTAGCTTATTGGGCTAAGCGGCAACTCAAAGCGCATGAAATGACGAGTAAAATGCACTATTAAACTTCTAGTGTAGGGCAAACAGAGACCCGATTAGATCATTTTATATTATGGTTAATTAAAGAATTCAGCGGAATTCTATCACATTTGTTCAATTTACGTCGCTCCTATTTCAGATAGCGTATTGTGATAAGCGGCATCTCAAAGCGCATGAAATGACGAGTGTAATGCACTATTAAATTTCTAGGGTAGGGCGAACAGAGACCAGATTAGATCATTTTACATTAAGGTTAATATAAGTATTCAGCGAGATTCTATCACATTTGTTCAACTTACGTCGGTCCTATTTGAGATAGCGTATTACGCTAAGCGGCATCGCAAAGCGCATGAAATGGGGAGTCAAATGCACTATTAAACTTCCAGGGTAGGGCAAACAGAGACCCGATTAGATCATTTTATATTATGGTTAATTTAAGAATTCATCAAAATTCTATCACATTTGTTCAGTTCACGTCGCTGCTATTCCAGATAGCGTACTGGGCTAGGCGGCATCTTAAAGCGCGTGGAATGATGAGTAAAATGCACTATTAGCCTTCTATAATAGTGCAATCAGAGACCCGATTAGATCATTTTATATTTTGTTTAATATAAGATTTCAGGGAAATTCTATCACATTTGTTCAATTTACGTCGCCCATATTTCAGATAGCGTTTTGGGCTAAGCGGCATCTCAAAGCGCATGAAATGGCGAATAAAGTGGACTATTAAACTTCTAGAGTAGGGCGAACACAGACCCGATTAGATCATTTTACATTAAGGTTAATATAAGTATTCAGCGAGATTCTATCACATTTGTTCAATTTACGTCGCTCCTATTTCAGGCAGCGTACTGGGCTAGGCGGCATCTTAGAGCGCGTGAAATGGCGAGTAAAATGCAATATTAACCTTCTATGATAGGGCAATCAGAGACCCGATTAGAGCATTTTATATTTTGGTTAATATAAGAAATCAGCGAAATTCTATCACATTTGTTCAATTTACGTTGCTCCTATTTCACATAGCGTATTGGGCTAAGCGGCATCTCAAAGCGCAAGAAATGGCGATTAAAGTGGACTGTTAAACTTCTAGGGTATGGCGAACAGAGACCCGATTAGATCATTTTACATTAAGGTTAATATAAAAATTCAGCGAAGTTCTATCACATTTGTTCAATTTACGTCGCTCCTATTTTAGATAGCGTATTGGGTTAAGCGGCACCGCAAAGCGCATGAAATTGCGAGTAAAATGCACTATTAAACTTCTATGGTAGAGCAAACAGAGACCCGATTAGATCATTTTATATTATGGTTAATTTAAGAACTCAGCAAAATTCTATCACATTTGTTCAATTTACGTCGCTCCTATTTCAGATAGCGTACTGGGCTAGACGCATGAAATGGCGAGTAAAATGCACTGTTAAACTTCTCGGGTAAGGCAAACAGAGAACCGATTAGATCATTTTCTATTACGGTTAATATAAGAATTCAGCGTAATTTTATCACATTTGTTCAACATACGTCGCTCCTATTTCAGATAGCGTATTGTGATAAGCGGCATCACAAAGCGCATGAAATGACGAGTGTAATGCACTATTAAATTTGTAGGGTAGGGCGAACAGAGACCAGATTAGATCATTTTACATTAAGGTTAATATAAGTATTCAGCGAGATTCTATCACATTTGTTCAACTTACGTCGGTCCTATTTGAGATAGCGTATTACGCTAAGCGGCATCGCAAAGCGCATGAAATGGGGAGTCAAATGCACTATTAAACTTCTAGGGTAGGGCAAACAGAGACCCGATTAGATCATTTTATATTATGGTTAATTTAAGAATTCATCAAAATTCTATCACATTTGTTCAATTCACGTCGCTGCTATTCCAGATAGCGTACTGGGCTAGGCGGCATCTTAAAGCGCGTGGAATGATGAGTAAAATGCACTATTAGCCTTCTATGATAGGGCAATCAGAGACCCGATTAGATCATTTTATATTTTGTTTAATATAAGATTTCAGGGAAATTCTATCACATTTGTTCAATTTACGTCGCCCATATTTCAGATAGCGTTTTGGGCTAAGCGGCATCTCAAAGCGCATGAAATGGCGAATAAAGTGGACTATTAAACTTCTAGAGTAGGGCGAACACAGACCCGATTAGATCATTTTACATTAAGGTTAATATAAGTATTCAGCGAGATTCTATCACATTTGTTCAACTTACGTCGCTCCTATTTCAGGCAGCGTACTGGGCTAGGCGGCATCTTAGAGCGCGTGAAATGGCGAGTAAAATGCACTATTAACCTTCTATGATAGGGCAATCAGAGACCCGATTAGATCATTTTATATTTTGGTTAATATAAGAAATCAGCGAAATTCTATCACATTTGTTCAATTTACGTTGCTCCTATTTCAGATAGCGTATTGGGCTAAGCGGCATCTCAAAGCGCAAGAAATGGCGATTAAAATGGACTGTTAAACTTCTAGGGTATGGCGAACAGAGACCCGATTAGATCATTTTACATTAAGGTTAATATAAGAATTCAGCGAAATTCTATCACATTTGTTCAATTTACGTCGCTCCTATTTTAGATAGCGAATTGGGTTAAGCGGCACCTCAAAGCTCATGAAATTGCGAGTAAAATGCACTATTAAACTTCTATGGTACAGCAAACAGAGACCCGATTAGATCATTTTATATTATGGTTAATTTAAGAACTCAGCAAAATTCTATCACATTTGTTCAATTTACGTCGCTCCTATTTCAGATAGCGTACTGGGCTAGACGGCATCTTAAAGCGCGTGGAATGGCGAATCAAATGCACTATTAAACTTCTATGATAGGAAAACCAGAGACCCGATTAGATCATTTTCTATTATGGTTAATTTAAGAATTCAGCGAAATTCTATCACATTTGTTCAATTTACGTCGCTCCTATTTCAGATAGCGTATTGGGCTAAGCGGCATCTCAAAGCGCATGAAATGGCGAATAAAATGGACTATTAAACTTCTGGGGAAGGGCGAACAGAGACCCGATTAGATCATTTTACATTAAGGTTAATATAAAAATTCAGCGAAATTCTATCACATTTGTTCAATTTACGTCGCTCCTATATCAGATAGCGTATTGGGCTAAGCGGCATCTCAAAGCGCATGAAATGACGAGTGAAATGCAATATTAAACATCTAGGGTAGGGCGAACAGAGACCCGATTAGATCATTTTACATTAAGGTTAATATAAGAATTCAGGGAAATTCTATCACATTTGTTCAATTTTCGTCGCTCCTATTTCAGATAGCGTATAGGGCTAAGCGGCATCTCAAAGCGCATGAAATGGCGAGTAAAATGCACTATTATACTTCTAGGGCAGGGCAAGTAGAGAACCGATTAGATCATTTTATATTATGGTTAATTTAAGAATTCAGCAAAATTCTATCACATTTGTTCAATTTACGTCGCTCCGATTTCAGATAGCGTACTGGGCTAGGCGGCATCTTAAAGCGCGTGGAATGGCGAGTAAAATTCACTATTAACCTTCTATGATAGGGCGATCAGAGGCCAGATTAGATCATTTTATACTATGGTTAATATAAGAATTCAGCGAAATTCAATCACATTTGTTCAATTTACGTCGCTCCTATTTCAGATAGCGTATTGGACTAAGCGGCATCTCAAAGCGCATGAAATGGCGAGTAAAATGCACTATTAAACTTCTAGGGTAGGGCAAACAGAGACCCGATTAGATCATTTTATATTTTGGTTAATATAAGAATTCAGCGAAATTCTATCACATTTGTTCAATTTACGTCGCTCCTATTTCAGATAGCGTATTGGGTTAAGCGTCATCTCAAAGCGCATGAAATGACGAGAGAAATGCACTATTAAACTTCTAGGGTAGGTCGAACAGAGACCCGATTAGATCATTTTACATTAAGGTTAATATAAGATTGCAGGGAAATTCTATCACATTTGTTCAATTTACGTCGCTCATATTTCAGATAGCGTATTGGGCTAAGCGGCATCTCAAAGCGCATGAAATGGCGAGTAAAATGCACTATTGAACTTCTAGGGTTGTGCAAACAGAGACCCGATTAGATCATTTTATATTATGGTTAATTTAAGAATTCAGCACAATTCTACCACATTTGTTCAATTTACGTCGCTCCTATTTCAAATAGCGTACTGAGCTAGGCGGCATCTTAGAGCGCATGAAATGACGAGTGAAATGCACTATTAAACTTCTAAGGTAAGGCAAACAGAGAACCGATTAGATCATTTTATATTACGGTTAATATAAGAATTCAGAGTAATTGTATCACATTTGTTCAACTTACGTCGCTCCTATTTCAGATAGCGTATTGGGCTAAGCGGCATCTCAAAGCGCATGAAATGGCGAGTGTAATGCACTATTAAATTTCTAGGGTAGGGCGAATAGAGACCAGATTAGATCATTTTACATTAAGGTTAATATAAGTATTCACCGAGATTCTATCACATTTGTTCAACTTACGTCGGTCCTATTTCAGATAGCGTATTACGCTAAGCTGCATCGCAAAGCGCATGAGATGGGGAGTAAAATGCACTATTAAACTTCTAGGGTAGGGCAAACAGAGACCCGATTAGATCATTTTATACTTCGGTTAATATAAGAATTCAGCGAAATTCTATCACATTTGTTCAATTTACGTCGCTCCTATTTCAGATAGCGTATTGGGCTAAGCGGCATCTCAAAGCGCATGAAATGGCGAGTAAAATGCACTATTATACTTCTAGGGCAGGGCAAGTAGAGAACCGATTAGATCATTTTATATTATGGTTAATTTAAGAATTCAGCAAAATTCTATCACATTTGTTCAATTTACGTCGCTCCTATTTCAGATAGCGTACTGGGCTAGGCGGCATCTTAAAGCGCGTGGAATGGCGAGTAAAATTCACTATTAACCTTCTATGATAGGGCAATCAGAGGCCAGATTAGATCATTTTATACTATGGTTAATATAAGAATTCAGCGAAATTCAATCACATTTGTTCAATTTACGTCGCTCCTATTTCAGATAGCGTATTGGACTAAGCGGCATCTCAAAGCGCATGAAATGGCGAGTAAAACGCACTATTAAACTTCTAGGGTAGGGCAAACAGAGACCCGATTAGATCATTTTATATTATGGTTAATTTAAGAATTCAGCACAATTCTACCACATTTGTTCAATTTACGTCGCTCCTATTTCAAATAGCGTACTGAGCTAGGCGGCATCTTAGAGCGCATGAAATGACGAGGGAAATGCACTATTAACTTCTAAGGTAAGGCAAACAGAGAACCGATTAGATCATTTTATATTACGGTTAATATAAGAATTCAGAGTAATTGTATCACATTTGTTCAACTTACGTCGCTCCTATTTCAGATAGCGTACTAGGCTAGGCGGCATCTTAAAGCGCCTGGAATGGGGAGTAAAATGCACTGTTCAACTTCTACGGTAGGGCAAACGGAGACCCGATTAGATCATTTTATATTATGGTTAATTTAAGAATTTAGCAAGATTCTATCACATTTGTTCAATTTACGTCGCTCCTATTTCAGATAGCCCATTGGGCTAAGCGGCATCTCAAAGCGCATGAAATGGCGAGTAAAATGCACTATTAAACTTCTAGGGTAAGGCAAACAGAGACACGATTAGATCATTTTACATTAAGGTTAATATAAGTATTCAGCGAGATTCTATCACATTTGTTCAATTTACGTCGCTCCTATTTCAGACAGCGTACTGGGCTAGGCGGCATCGTAAAGCACGTGGAATGGCGAGTAAAATGCAATATTAACCTTCTATGATAGGGCAATCAGAGACCCGATTAGATCATTTTATATTTTGTTAAATATAAGAATTCAGAGTAATTCTATCACATTTGTTCAACTTACGTCGCTCCTATTTCAGATAGCGTACTGGGCTAGGCGGCATCGTAAAGCACGTGGAATGGCGAGTAAAATGCAATATTAACCTTCTATGATAGGGCAATCAGAGGCCAGATTAGAGCATTTTATATTTTGGTTAATAAAACAATTCAGTGAAATTCTATCACATTTGTTCAATTTACGTCGCTCCTATTTCAGATGGCGTATTGGGCTAAGCGGCATCTCAAGGCCCATGAAATGACGAGTGAAATGCACTATTAAACTTCTAGGGTAAGGCAAACACAGACTCGATTACATCATTTTATATTACGGTTAATATAAGAATTCAGCGTAATTCTATCACATTTCATCAAATTACGTCGCTCCTATTTCAGGTAGCGTACTGGGCTAGCCGGCATCTTAAAGCGCGTGGAATGGCGAGTCAAATGCACCATTAAACTTCTATGATAGGGCAATCAGAGACCCGATTAGATCATTTTATATTTTGTTTAATATAAGAATTCAGAGTAATTCTATCACATTTGTTCAACTTACGTCGCTCCTATTTCAGATAGCGTACTGGGCTAGGCGGCATCGTAAAGCGCGTGGAATGGCGAGTAACATGCACTATTAACCTTCTATGACAGGGCAATCAGAGGCCAGATTAGGTCATTTTATGTTTTGGTTAATATAAGAATTCAGCGAAATTCTATCACATTTGTTCAATTTACGTCGCTCCTATTTCAGATAGCGTATTGGGCTGAGCGGCTCCTCAAAGCGCATGAAATGGCGAATAAAATGCAGTATTAAAACTCTAGGCTAGGGCGAACAGAGACCCGAAAAGATCATTTTATATTATGGTTAATTTAAGAATTCTGCGAGATTCTATCACATTTGTTCAATTTACGTCGCTCCAATTTCAGATAGCGTATTGGGCTAAGCGGCACCTCAAAGCGCATGAAATGGCGAATAAAATGCACTATTAAACTTCTAGGCTAGGGCGAACAGAGACCCGAAAAGATCATTTTCGATTATGGTTAATAAAAGAATTCAGCGAAATTCTATCACATTTGTTCAATTTACGTCGCTCCTCTTTCAGATAGCGTATTGGGCTAAGCGTCATCTCAATGCGCATGAAATGACGAGTGAAATGCACTATTAAACTTCTAGGCTAGGGCGAACAGAGAACCGAAAAGATCATTTTGGATTATGGTTAATAAAAGAATTCAGCGTAATTCTATCACATTTGTTCAATTTACGTCGCTCCTATTTCAGATAGCGTATTGGGATAAGCGGCACCTCAAAGCGCATGAAATGACGAGTGAAATGCACTATTAAACTTCTAGGGTAAGGCAAACACAGACCCGATTAGATCATTTTACATTAAGGTTAATATAAGGATTCAGCGAAATTCTATCACATTTGTTCAATTTACATCGCTCCTATTTCAGATAGCGTATTGGGCTAGGCGGCATCTTAAAGCGCGTGGAATGGCGAGTAAAATGCACTATTAAACTTCTATGATAGGGCAATCAGAGACCCGATTAGATCATTTTATATTTTGGTTAAGATAAGAATTCAGCGAAATTCAATCACATTTGTTCAATTTACGTCGCTCCTATTTCAGATAGCTTAGTGTGCTAACCGGCATCTCAAAGCGCATGAAATGACGAGTGAAATGCACTATTAAACATCTAGGGTAGGGCGAACAGAGACCCGATTAGATCATTTACATTTAGGTTAATATAAGAATTCAGCGAAATCCTCTCACATTTGTTCAATTTACGTCGCTCCTATTTCAAATAGCGTATTGGGCTAAGCGGCATCTCAAAGCGCATGAAATGGCGTATAAAATGCACTATTAAACTTCTAGGCTAGGGCAAACAGAGACCCGATTAGATCATTTTGTATTATGGTTAATTCAAGAATTCAGCAAAATTCTATCTCATTTGTTCAATTTACGTCGCTCCTATTTCAGATAGCGTACTGGGCTAGGCGGCATCTTAAAGCGCATGAAATGTCGAGTGAAATGCACTATTAAACTTCTAGGGTAGGGCGAACAGAGACCCGATTAGATCATTTTATATTATGGTTAGTTTAAGAATTCAGCAAAATTCTATCACATTTGTTCAATTTACGTCGCTCCTATTTCAAATAGCGTACTGGGCTAGGCGGCATCTTAGAGCGCATGAAATGACGAGTGAAATGCACTATTAAACTTCTAAGGTAAGGCAAACAGAGAACCGATTAGATCATTTTATATTACGGTTAATATCAGAATTCAGAGTAATTCTATCACATTTGTTCAACTTACGACGCTCCTATTTCAGATAGCGTACTAGGCTAGGCGGCATCTTAAAGCGCCTGGAATGGGGAGTAAAATGCACTATTAAACTTCTAGGGTAGGGCAAACGGAGACCCGATTAGATCATTTTATATTATGGTTAATTTAAGAATTTAGCAAAATTCTATCACATTTGTTCAATTTACGTCGCTCCTATTTCAAATAGCCCATTGGGCTAAGCGGCATCTCAAAGCGCATGAAATGGCGAGTAAAAGGCAATATTAAACTTCTAGGGCAAGGCAAACAGATACACGATTAGATAATTTTATATTACGGTTATTATAAGAATTCAGCGTAATTCTGTCACATTTGTTCAACTTACGTCGCTCCTATTTCAGATAGTGTATTGGGATAAGCGGCATCCCAAAGCGCATGAAATGGCGAGCAAGATGCACTATTAAACTTCTAAGGTAGGGCAAACAGAGACCTGATTACATCATTTTATATTATGGTTAATATAAGAATTCAGCGAAATTCTATCACATTTGTTCAATTTACGTCGCTCCTATTTCAGATAGCTTATTGGGCTAAGCGGCATCTCAAAGCGCATGACATGACGAGTGAAATGCACTATTAAACTTCTAGGGTAGGGCAAACAGAGACCAGATTAGATCATTTTATATTATGGTTAATTTAAGAATTCAGCGAAATTCTATCACATTTGTTTAATTTACGTCGCTCCTATTTCAGATAGCGTATTGGGCTAAGCGGCATCTCAAAGCGCATGAAATGGCGAGTAAAATGCACTATTATACTTCTAGGATAAGGCAAACAGAGACCCGATTAGATCATTTTATATTACGGTTAATATAAGAATTCAGCGTAATTCTATCACATTTGTTCTATTTACGTCGCTCCTATTTCAGATAGCGTAATGGGCTAAGCGGCATCTCAAAGCGCAAGACATGGCGAATAAAATGCACTATTAAACTTCTAGGCTAGGGCGAACAGAGACCCGATTAGATCATTTTACATTATGGTTAATAAAAGAATTCAGCGAAATTCTATCACATTTGTTCAATTTACATCGCTCCTATTTCAGGTAGCGTATTGGGCTAAGCGGCAACTCAAAGCGCATGAAATGACGAGTAAAATGCACTATTAAACTTCTAGTGTAGGGCAAACAGAGACCCGATCAGATCATTTTATATTATGGTTAATTTAAGAAATCAGCGTAATTCTATCACATTTGTTCAACTTACGTCGCTCCTATTTCTGATAGCGCCCTGGGCTAGGAGGCATCTTAAAGCGCGTGGAATGGCGAGTAAAATGCACTTCTAAACTTCTATAATAGGGCAAACAGAGACCCGATTAGATCATTTTATATTTTGGTTAATATAAGTATTCAGCGAAATTCTATCACAATTGTTCAGTTTACGTCGCTCCTATTTCAGATAGCGTATTGGGCTAAGCGGCATCTCAAAGCGCATGAAATGACGAGTGAAATGCACTATTAAACTTCTAGGGTAGGGCGAACGGAGCCCCGATTAGACTATTTTACATTAAGGATAATATAAGAATTCTGGGAAATTCTATCACATTTCTTCAAATTACGTCGCTCCTATTTCAGATAGCGTATTGGGCTAAGCGGCATCTCAAAGCGCACGAAATGACGAGTGAAATGCACTAATAAACTTCTAGGGTAGGGCGATCAGAGACCCGATTAGATCATTTTACATTAAGGTTAATATAAGAATTCAGGGTAATTCTATCACATTTGTTCAATTTACGTCGCTCCTATTTCAGATAGCGTACTGGGCTAGACGGCTTCTTAAAGCGCGTGGCATGGCGAGTAAAATGGACTACTAAACTTCTATGATAGGGCAATCAGAGACCCGATTAGATCATTTTATATTTTGTTTAATATAAGATTTCAGGGAAATTCTATCACATTTGTTCAATTTACGTCGCTCATATTTCAGATAGCGTATTGGGCTGGGCGGCATCTCGAAGCGCGTGGAAGGGCGAGTAAAATGCACTACTAAACTTCTAAGATAGGGCAATCAGAGACCCGATCAGATCATTTTACATTAAGGTTAATATAAGAATTCAGCGAAATTCTATCATATTTGTTCAATTTACGTCGCTGATATTTTAGATAGCGTATTGGGCTAAGCGGCATCTCAAAGCGCAAGAACTGGCGAGTACAATGCACTATTAAACTTCTAGGGTAGGGCAAACAGAGATCCGATTAGATCATTTTATATTATGGTTAATTTAAGAATTCAGCGTAATTCTATCACATTTGTTCAACTTACGTCGCTCCTATTTCAGATAACGTGCTGGGCTAGGCGGCATCTTAAAGCGCGAGGAAGGGCGACTAAAATGCACTACTAAACTTCTATGATACGGCAATCAGAGACCCGATTAGATCATTTTATATTCTGTTTAATATAAGATTTCAGGGAAATCCTGTCACATTTGTTCAATTTACATCGCTCCTATTTCAGGTAGCTTATTGGGCTAAGCGGCAACTCAAAGCGCATGAAATGACGAGTAAAATGCACTATTAAACTTCTAGTGTAGGGCAAACAGAGACCCGATTAGATCATTTTATATTATGGTTAATTAAAGAATTCAGCGGAATTCTATCACATTTGTTCAATTTACGTCGCTCCTATTTCAGATAGCGTAATGGGCTAAGCGGCATCTCAAAGCGCAAGACATGGCGAATAAAATGCACTATTAAACTTCTAGGCTAGGGCGAACAGAGACCCGATTAGATCATTTTACATTATGGTTAATAAAAGAATTCACCGAAATTCTATCGCATTTGTTCAATTTACATCGCTCCTATTTCAGATAGCGTATTGGACTAAGCGGCATCTCAAAGCGCATGAAATGACGAGTAAAGTGCACTATTAAACTTCTAGGGTAGGGCAAACAGAGACCCGATTAGATCATTTTACATTAAGGATAATATAAGAATTCAGCGAAATCCTATCACATTTGTTCAATTTACGTCGCTCCTATTTCAGATAGCGTATTGGGCTAAGCGGCATCTCAAAGCGCAAGAAATGGCGAATAAAATGGACTGTTAAACTTCTAGGGTAGAGCAAACAGAGACCCGATTAGATCATTTTATATTATGGTTAACTTAAGAATTCAGCAAAATTCTATCACATTTGTTCAATTTACGTCGCTCCTATTTCAGATAGCGTACTGGGCTAGACGGCATCTTAAGGCGCGTGGAATGATGAGTAAAATGCACTATTAGGCTTCTATGATAGGGCAATCAGAGACCCGATTAGATCATTTTATATTTTGTTTAATATAAGATTTCAGTGAAATTCTATCACATTTGCTCAATTTACGTCGCCCATATTTCAGATAGCGTATTGGGCTAAGCGGCATCTCAAAGCGCATGAAATGGCGAATAAAGTGGACTATTAAACTTCTAGGGTAGGGCGAACAGAGACCCGATTAGATCATTTTACATTAAGGTTAATATAAGTATTCAGCGAGATTCTATCACATTTGTTCAATTTACGTCGCTCCTATTTCAGGCAGCGTACTGGGCTAGGCGGCATCTAATAGCGCCTGGAATGGCGAGTAAAATGCACTGTTAAACTTCTATGATAGGGCAATCAGAGACCCGATTAGATCATTTTATATTTTGTTTAATATAAGATTTCAGGGAAATCCTATAACATTTGTTCAATTTACGTCGCTCCTATTTCAGATAGCGTATTGGGCAAAGCGGCATCTCAGAGCGCAAGAAATGGCGAATAAAATGGACTATCAAACTTCTAGGCTAGGGCAAACAGAGACCCGATTAGATCATTTTATATTACGGTTAATATATGAATTCAGCGTAATTCCATCACATTTGTTCAACTTACGTCGCTCCTATTTCAGATAGCGTACTAGGCTAGGCGGCATCTTAAAACGCGTGGAATGATGAGTAAAATGCACTAGTAAACTTCTATGATAGGGCAGTCAGAGACCCGATTAGATCATTTTATATTTTGTTTAATATAAGATTTCAGGGAAATTCTATCACATTTGTTCAATTTACGTCGCTCATATTTCAGATAGCGTATTGGGCTAAGAGGCATCTCAAAGCGCATGAAATGGGGAGTAAAGCGCTCTATTAAACTTCTAGGGTAGGGCGAACATAGACCCGATTAGATCATTTTACATTAATGTTAATATAAGAATCCAGGGAAATTCTATCACGTATGTTCAATTTACGTCGCTCCTCTTTCAGATTGCGTACTGGGCTAGACGGCATCTTAAACCGCGTGGAATGGCGAGTAAAATGCACTATTAACCTTCTATGATAGGGCAATCAGAGACCAGATTAGATCATTTTATACTTTGGTTAATATAAGAATTCAGCGAAATTCTATCACATTAGTTCAATTTACGTCGCTCCTATTTTAGATAGCGTATTGTGCTAAGAGGCATCTCAAAGCGCATGAAATGGCGAGTAAAATGCACTATTAAACTTCTATGATAGGGCAATCAGAGACCCGATTAGATCATTTTATATTTTGGTTCATATAAGAATTCAGGGAAATTCTATCACATTTGGTCAATTTACGTCGCTCCTACTTCAGATGGTGTACTGGGCTATGCGGCATCTTAAAGCGCGTGGAATGGCGAGTAAAATGCACTATTAAACTTCTACGATAGGGCAATCAGAGACCCGATTAGATCATTTTCTATTTTGGTTCATACAAGAATTCAGCGAAATTCTATTACATTTGTTCAATTTACGTCGCTCCTATTTCAGATAGCTGATTGGGCTAAGCGGCATCTCAAAGCGCAAGAAATGGCGAGTAAAATGCACTATTAAACTTCTAGGGTAGGGCAAACAGAGACCCGATTAGATCATTTTACATTAAGGATAATATAAGAATTCAGCGAAATTCTATCACATTTGTTCAATTTACGTCGCTCATGTTTCAGATAGCTTATTGGGCTAAGCGGCATCTCAAAGCGCAAGAAATGGCGAGTAAAATGCACTATTAAACATCTAGGGTAGGGCAAACAGAGACACGATTAGATCATTTTACATTGCGGTTAATAAAAGAATTCACCGAAATTCTATCACATTTGTTCAATTTACGTCGCTCATGTTTCAGATAGCGTATTGGGCTAAGCGGCATCTCAAAGCGCATGAAATGACGAGTAAAGTGCACTATTATACTTCTAGGGTAGGGCAAACAGAGACCCGATTAGATCATTTTATATTATGGTTAATTTAAGAATTCAGCGAAATTCTATTACATTTGTTAAATTTACGTCGCTCCTATACCAGATAGCGTATTGGGCTAAGCGGCATCTCAAAGCGCATGAAATGACGAGTGAAATGCACTATTAAACTTCTAGGGTAGGGCAAACAGAGACCCGAAGAGATCATTTTACATTAAGGTTAATATAAGAATTCAGGGAAATTCTATCACATTTGTTCAATTTACGTCGCTCCGATTTCAGATAGCGTATTACGCTAAGCGGCATCGCAAAGCGCCTGAAATGGGGAGTCAAATGCACTACTAAACTTCTAGGGTGGGGCAAACAGAGACCCGATTAGATCATTTTATATTATGGTTAAATTAAGAATTCATCAAAATTCTATCACATTTGTTCAATTCACGTGGCTGCTATTTCAGATAGCGTACTGGGCTAGGCGGCATCTTAAAGCGCGTGGAATGATGAGTAAAATGCACTATTAGCCTTCTACGATAGGGCAATCAGAGACCCGATTAGATCATTTTATATTTTGTTTAATATAAGATTTCAGGGAAATTCTATCACATTTGTTCAATTTACGTCGCCCATATTTCACATAGCGTATTGGGCTAAGCGGCATCTCAAAGCGCATGAAATGGCGAATAAAGTGGACTATTAAACTTCTAGGCTAGTGCGAACAGAGACCCGATTAGATCATTTTACATTAAGGTTAATATAAGTATTCAGCGAGATTCTATCACATTTGTTCAATTTACGTCGCTCCTGTTTCAGGCAGCGTACTGGGCTAGGCGGCATCTTAGAGCGCGTGAAATGGCGAGTAAAATGCACTGTTAACCTTCTATGATAGGGCAATCAGAGACCCGATTAGATCATTTTATATTTTGGTTAATATAAGAATTCAGCGAAACTCTATCACATTTGCTCAATTTACGTCGCTCCTATTTCAGATATCGTATTGCGCTAAGCGACATCTCAAAGCGCATGAAATGACGAGTGGAATGCACTATTAAACTTCTAAGTTATGGCAAACAGAGAACCGATTAGATCATTTTATATTACGGTTAATATAAGAATTCAGAGTAATTCTATCACATTTGTTCAATTTACGTCGCTCCTATTTCAGATACCGTACTAGGCTAGGCGGCATCTTAAAGCGCCTGGAATGGCGAGTAAAATGCACTGTTAAACTTCTATGATAGGGCAGTCAGAGACCCGATTATATCATTTTATATTTTGTTTAATATAAGATTTCAGGTAAATCCTATCACGTTTGTTCTATTTACGTCGCTCCTATTTCAGATAGCGTATTGTTTTAAGCGGCATCTCAAAGCGCATGAAATGGCGAATAAAATGGACTATTAAACTTCTAGGGTAGGGCCAAGAGAGACCCGATTAGATCATTTTACATTAAGGTTAATATAAAAATTCAGCGAAATTCTATCACATTTGTTCAATTTACGTCGCTCCTATTTCAGATAGCGTATTGGGCTAAGCGGCATCTCAAAGCGCATGGAATGGGGAGTAAAATGCACTATTAAACATCTAGGGTAGGGCAAACGGAGACCCGATTAGGACCTTTTTATTATGGTTAATTTAAGAATTCAGCAGAATTCTATGACATTTGTTCAATTTACGTCGATCCTATTTCAGATAGCGTACTGGGCTGGGCGGCATCTTAAAGCGCGTGGAATGGCGAGTAAAATGCACTATTGAACTTCTATGATAGGGCAATCAGGGACCCGATTAGATCATTTTATATTTTGGTTAATATAAGAATTCAGCGAAATTCTATCACATTTGTTCAATTTACGTCGCTCCTATATCAGATAGCGTATTGTGCTAAGCGGCATCTCAAAGCGCATGAAATGACGAGTGAAATGCAGTATTAAACTTCTAGGGTAGGGCGAACATAGACCCGATTAGATCATTTTACATTAAGGTTAATAAAAGAATTCAGGGAAATTCTATAACATTTGTTCAATTTACGTCGCTCCTATTTCAGATAGCGCACTAGGCTAGGCGGCATCTTAAAGCGCCTGGAATGGCGAGTAAAATGAACTATTAAACTTCTATGATAGGGCAATCAGAGACCCGATTAGATCATTTTATATTATGTTTAATATAAGATTTCAGGGAAATCCTATCACATTTGTTCAATTTACGTCGCTCCTATTTCAGATAGCGTATTGGGCTAAGCGGCATCTGAAAGCGCAAGAAATTGCGAATAAAATGGACTGTTAAACTTCTAGGGTAGAGCAAACAGAGACCCGATTAGATCATTTTATATTATGGTTAATTTAAGAATTCAGCAAAATTCTATCACATTTGTTCAATTTACGTCGCTCCTATTTCAGATAGCGTACTGGGCTAGACGGCATCTTAAGGCGCGTGGAATGGCGAGTAAAATGAACTATTAAACTTCTATGATAGGGAAACCAGAGACACGATTAGATCATTTTATATTATGGTTAATTTAAGAATTCAGCGAAATTCTATCACATTTGTTCAATTTACGTCGCTCCTATTTCAGATAGCGTATTGGGCTAAGCGGTATCTCAAAACGCATGAAATGGCGAGTAAAATGCACTATTAAACTTCTCGGGTAAGGCAAACAGAGAACCGATTCGATCATTTTATATTATGGTTAATTTAAGAATTCAGCAAAATTCTATCACATTTGTTCAATTCACGTCGCTGCCATTTCAGATAGCGTACTGGGCTTGGCGGCATCTTAAAGCGCGTGGAATGATGAGTAAAATGCACTATCAGCCTTCTATGATAGGGCAATCAGAGACCCGATTAGATCATTTTATATTTTTGTTCATATAAGTAATTCAGTGAAATTCTATCACATTTGGTCAATTTACGTCGCTCCTACTTCAGATGGTGTACTGGGCTAGGCGGCATCTTAAAGCGCGTGGAATGCCGAGTAAAATGCACTCTTAAACTTCTGTGATAGGGCAATCAGGGACCCGATTAGATGATTTTATATTTTGGTTCATATAAGAATTCAGCGAAATTCTATTACATTTGTTCAATTTACGTCGCTCCTATTTCAGATAGCTTATTGGGCTAAGCGGAATCTCAAAGCGCAAGAAATGGCGAGTAAAATGCACTGTTAAACTTCTAGGGTAGGGCAAACAGAGACCCGATTAGATCATTTTACATTAAGGATAATATAAGAATTCAGCGAAATTCTATCACATTTGTTCAATTTACGTCGCTCATGTTTCAGATAGCGTATTGGGCTAAGCGGCATCTCAAAGCGCATGAAAGGGCGAATATAATGCACTATTAAACTTCTAGGCTAGGGCGAACAGACACCCGATAAGATCATTTTACATTATGGTTAATAAAAGAATTCACCGAAATTCTATCACATTTGTTCAATTTACATCGCTCCTATTTCAGACAGCGTATTGGACTAAGCGGCATCTCAAAGCGCATGAAATGACGAATAAAGTGCAGTATTATACTTCTAGGGTAGGGCAAACAGAGACCCGATTAGATCATTTTATATTATGGTTAATTTAAGAATTCAGCGAAATTCTATTACATTTGTTCAATTTACGTCGCTCCGATTTCAGATAGCGTATTACGCTAAGCGGCATCGCAAAGCGCATGAAATGGGGAGTCAAATGCACTACTAAACTTCTAGGGTGGGGCAAACAGAGACCCGATTAGATCATTTTATATTATGGTTAATTTAAGAATTCATCAAAATTCTATCACATTTGTTCAATTCACGTGGCTGCTATTTCAGATAGCGTACTGGGCTAGGCGGCATCTTAAAGCGCGTGGAATGATGAGTAAAATGCACTATTAGCCTTCTACGATAGGGCAATCAGAGACCCGATTAGATCATTTTATATTTTGTTTAATATAAGATTTCAGGGAAATTCTATCACATTTGTTCAATTTACGTCGCCCATATTTCAGATAGCGTATTGGGCTAAGCGGCATCTCAAAGCGCATGAAATGGCGAATAAAGTGGACTATTAAACTTCTAGGCTAGGGCGAACAGAGACCCGATTAGATCATTTTACATTAAGGTTAATGTAAGTATTCAGCGAGATTCTATCACATTTGTTCAATTTACGTCGCTCCTGTTTCAGGCAGCGTACTGGGCTAGGCGGCATCTTAGAGCGCGTGAAATGGCGTGTAAAATGCACTGTTAACCATCTATGATAGGGCAATCAGAGACCCGATTAGATCATTTTATATTTTGGTTAATATAAGAATTCAGCGAAACTCTATCACATTTGCTCAATTTACGTCGCTCCTATTTCAGATATCGTATTGCGCTAAGCGACATCTCAAAGCGCATGAAATGACGAGTGGAATGCACTATTAAACTTCTAAGTTATGGCAAACAGAGAACCGATTAGATCATTTTATATTACGGTTAATATAAGAATTCAGAGTAATTCTATCACATTTGTTCAATTTACGTCGCTCCTATTTCAGATACCGTACTAGGCTAGGCGGCATCTTAAAGCGCCTGGAATGGCGAGTAAAATGCACTGTTAAACTTCTATGATAGGGCAGTCAGAGACCCGATTATATCATTTTATATTTTGTTTAATATAAGATTTCAGGTAAATCCTATCACATTTGTTCTATTTACGTCGCTCCTATTTCAGATAGCGTATTGTTTTAAGCGGCATCTCAAAGCGCATGAAATGGCGAATAAAATGGACTATTAAACTTGTAGGGTAGGGCCAAGAGAGACCCGATTAGATCATTTTACATTAAGGTTAATATAAAAATTCAGCGATATTCTATCACATTTGTTCAATTTACGTCGCTCCTATTTCAGATAGCGTATTGGGCTAAGCGGCATCTGAAAGCGCAAGAAATTGCGAATAAAATGGACTGTTATACTTCTAGGGTAGAGCAAACAGAGACCCGATTAGATCATTTTATATTATGGTTAATATAAGAATTCAGCGAAATTCTATTACATTTGTTCAATTTACGTCGCTCCTATTTCAGATAGCGTACCAGGCTAGGCGGCATCTTAAAGCGCGTGGAATGGCGAGTAAAATGCACTATTAAACTTCTATGGTAGGGCAATCAGAGACCCGATTAGATCATTTTATATTTTGGTTAATATAAGAATTCAGCGAAATTCTATCACATTTGTTAAATTTACGTCGCTCCTATACCAGATAGCGTATTGGGCTAAGCGGCATCTCAAAGCGCATGAAATGACGAGTGAAATGCACTATTAAACTTCTAGGGTAGGGCAAACAGAGACCCGAAGAGATCATTTTACATTAAGGTTAATATAAGAATTTAGGGAAATTCTATCACATTTGTTCAATTTACGTCGCTCCGATTTCAGATAGCGTACTAGGCTAGGCGGCATCTTAAAGCGCCTGGAATGGCGAGTAAAATGCACTGTTAAACTTCTATGATAGGGCAATCAGAGACCCGATTAGATCATTTTATATTTTGTTTAATATAAGATTTCAGGGAAATCCTATCACATTTGTTCAATTTACCTCGCTCCTATTTCAGATAGCGTATTGGGCTAAGCGGCATCTCAAAGCGCAAGAAATGGCGAATAAAATGGACTGTTAAACTTCTAGGGTATGGCGAACAGAGACCCGATTAGGTCATTTTACATTAAGGTTAATATAAAAATTCAGCGAAATTCTATCACATTTGTTCAATTTACGTCGCTCCTATTTCAGATAGCGTATTGGGTTAAGCGGCACCTCAAAGCGCATGAAATTGCGAGTAAAATGCACTATTAAACTTCTAGGGTAGAGCAAACAGAGACCCGATTAGATCATTTTATATTATGGTTAATTTAAGAACTCAGCAAAATTCTATCACATTTGTTCAACTTACGTCGGTCCTATTTGAGATAGCGTATTACGCTAAGCGGCATCGCAAAGCGCATGAAATGGGGAGTCAAATGCACTACTAAACTTCTAGGGTGGGGCAAACAGAGACCCGATTAGATCATTTTATATTATGGTTAATTTAAGAATTCATCAAAATTCTATCACATTTGTTCAATTCACGTCGCTGCTATTTCAGATAGCGTACTGGGCTAGGCGGCATCTTAAAGCGCGTGGAATGATGAGTAAAATGCACTATTAGCCTTCTATGATAGGGCAATCAGAGACCCGATTAGATCATTTTATATTTTGTTTAATATAAGATTTCAGGGAAATTCTATCACATTTGTTCAATTTACGTCGCTCATATTTCAGATAGCGTATTGGGCTAAGAGGCATCCCAAAGCGCATGAAATGGGGAGTAAAGCGCTCTATTAAACTTCTAGGTTAGGGCGAACATAGACCCGATTAGATCATTTTACATTAATGTTAATATAAGAATCCAGGGAAATTCTATCACGTATGTTCAATTTACGTCGCTCCTCTTTCAGATTGCGTATTGGACTAAACGGCATCTCAAAGCGCATGAAATGACGAGTAAAGTGCACTATTATACTTCTAGGGTAGGGCAAACAGAGACCCGATTAGATCATTTTATATTATGGTTAATTTAAGCATTCAGCGAAATTCTATTACATTTGTTCAATTTACGTCGCTCCTATTTCAGATAGCGTACCAGGCTAGGCGGCATCTTAAAGCGCGTGGAATGGCGAGTAAAATGCACTATTAAACTTCTATGATAGGGCAATCAGAGACCCGATTAGATCATTTTATATTTTGGTTAATATAAGAATTCAGCGAAATTGTATCACATTTGTTCAATTTACGTCGCTCCTATTTCAGATAGCGTACTGGGCTAGACGGCATCTTAAGGCGCGTGGAATGGCGAGCAAAATGCACTATTAAACTTCTATGATAGGAAAACCAGAGACCCGATTAGATCATTTTATATTATGGTTAATTTAAGAATTCAGCGAAATTCTATCACATTTGTTTAACTTACGTCGCTCCTATTTCAGATAGCGAATTGTGATAAGCGGCATCTCAAAGCGCATGAAATGACGAGTGTAATGCACTATTAAATTTCTAGGGTAGGGCGAACAGAGACCAGATTAGATCATTTTACATTAAGGTTAATATAAGTATTCAGCGAGATTCTATCACATTTGTTCAACTTACGTCGGTCCTATTTGAGATAGCGTATTACGCTAAGCGGCATCGTAAAGCGCATGAAATGGGGAGTCAAATGCACTACTAAACTTCTAGGGTGGGGCAAACAGAGACCCGATTAGATCATTTTATATTATGGTTAATTTAAGAATTCATCAAAATTCTATCACATTTGTTCAATTCACGTGGCTGCTATTTCAGATAGCGTACTGGGCTAGGCGGCATCTTAAAGCGCGTGGAATGGCGAATAAAGTGGACTATTAAACTTCTAGGCTAGGGCGAACAGAGACCCGATTAGATCATTTTACATTAAGGTTAATATAAGTATTCAGCGAGATTCTATCACATTTGTTCAATTTACGTCGCTCCTGTTTCAGGCAGCGTACTGGGCTAGGCGGCATCTTAGAGCGCGTGAAATGGCGAGTAAAATGCACTGTTAAACTTCTATGATAGGGCAGTCAGAGACCCGATTATATCATTTTATATTTTGTTTAATATAAGATTTCAGGTAAATCCTATCACATTTGTTCTATTTACGTCGCTCCTATTTCAGATAGCGTATTGGGTTAAGCAGCATCTCAAAGCGCATGAAATGGCGAATAAAATGGACTATTAAACTTCTAGGGTAGGGCCAAGAGAGACCCGATTAGATCATTTTACATTAAGGTTAATATAAAAATTCAGCGAAATTCTATCACATTTGTTCAATTTACGTCGCTCCTATTTCAGATAGCGTAGTGGGCTGGGCGGCATCTTAAAGCGCGTGGAATGGCGAGTAAAATGCACTATTGAACTTCTATGATAGGGCAATCAGGGACGCGATTAGATCATTTTATATTTTGGTTAATATAAGAATTCAGCGAAATTCTATCACATTTGTTCAATTTACGTCGCTCCTATATCAGATAGCGTATTGGGCTAAGCGGCATCTCAAAGCGCATGAAATGACGAGTGAAATGCAGTATTAAACTTCTAGGGTAGGGCGAACATAGACCCGATTAGATCATTTTACATTAAGGTTAATATAAGAATCCAGGGAAATTCTATCACATTTGTTCAATTTACGTCGCTCCTATTTCAGATAGCGTATTGGGCTAAGCGGCATCTCAAAGCGCAAGAAATTGCGAATAAAATTGACTGTTAAACTTCTAGGGTAGAGCAAACAGAGACCCGAATAGATCATTTTATATTATGGTTAATTTAAGAATTCAGCAAAATTCTATCACATTTGTTCAATTTACGTCGCTCCTATTTCAGATAGCGTACTGGGCTAGACGGCATCTTAAGGCGCGTGGAATGGCGAGTAAAATGATCTATTAAACTTCTATGATAGGGAAACCAGAGACCCGATTAGATCATTTTATATTATGGTTAATTTAAGAATTCAGCGAAATTCTATCACATTTGTTCAATTTACGTCGCTCCTATTTCAGATAGCGTATTGGGCTAAGCGGTATCTCAAAACGCATGAAATGGCGAGTAAAATGCACTATTAAACTTCTCGGGTAAGGCAAACAGAGAACCGATTAGATCATTTTATATTACGGTTAATATAAGAATTCAGCGTAATTCTATCAAATTTGTTCAACTTACGTCGCTCCTACTTCAGATAGCGTATTGGGATAAGCGGCATCTCAAAGCGCATGAAATGTCGAGTGTAATGCACTATTAAATTTCTAGGGTAGGGCGAACAGAGACCAGATTAGATCATTTTACATTAATGTTAATATAAGTATTCAGCGAGATTCTATCACATTTGTTCAACTTACGTCGGTCCTATTTCAGATAGCGTATTACGCTAAGCGGCATCGCAAAGCGCATGAGATGGGGAGTAAAATGCACTATTAAACTTCTGGGGTAGGGCAAACAGAGACCCGATTAGATCATTTTATATTATGGTTAATTTAAGACTTCAGCAAAATTCTATCACATTTGTTCAATTCACGTCGCTGCCATTTCAGATAGCGTACTGGGCTTGGCGGCATCTTAAAGCGCGTGGAATGATGAGTAAAATGCACTATCAGCCTTCTATGATAGGGCAATCAGAGACCCGATTAGATCATTTTATATTTTGGTTCATATAAGAATTCAGCGAAATTCTATCACATTTGGTCAATTTACGTCGCTCCTACTTCAGATGGTGTACTGGGCTAGGCGGCATCTTAAAGCGCGTGGAATGGCGAGTAAAATGCACTCTTAAACTTCTGTGATAGGGCAATCAGGGACCCGATTAGATGATTTTATATTTAGGTTCATATAAGAATTCAGCGAAATTCTATTACATTTGTTCAATTTACGTCGCTCCTATTTCAGATAGCTTATTGGGCTAAGCGGCATCTCAAAGCGCAAGAAATGGCGATTAAAATGCACTATTAAACTTCTAGGGTAGGGCAAACAGAGACCCGATTAGATCATTTTACATTAAGGATAATATAAGAATTCAGCGAAATTCTATCACATTTGTTCAATTTACGTCGCTCATGTTTCAGATAGCTTATTGGGCTAAGCGGCATCTCAAAGCGCAAGAAATGGCGAGTAAAATGCACTTTTAAACATCTAGGGTAGGGCAAACAGAGACCCGATTAGATCATTTTACATTGCGGTTAATAAAAGAATTCACCGAAATTCTATCACATTTGTTCAATTTACGTCGCTCATGTTTCAGATAGCGTATTGGGCTAAGCGGCATCTCAAAGCGCATGAAATGGCGAATAAAATGAACTACTAAACTTCTAGGCTAGGGCGAACAGAGACCCGATTACATCATTTTACATTATGGTTAATAAAACAATTCACCGAAATTCTATCACATTTGTTCAATTTACATCGCTCCTATTTCAGATAGCGTATTGGACTAAGCGGCATCTCAAAGCGCATGAAATGACGAGTAAAGTGCACTATTAAACTTCTAGGGTAGGGCAAACAGAGACCCGATTAGATCATTTTACATTAAGGATAATATAAGAATTCAGCGAAATTCTATCACATTTGTTCAATTTACGTCGCTCCTATTTCAGATAGCTTATTGGGCTAAGCGGCATCTCAAAGCGCATGAAAGGGCGAATATAATGCACTATTAAACTTCTAGGCTAGGGCGAACAGACACCCGATAAGATCATTTTACATTATGGTTAATAAAAGAATTCACCGAAATTCTATCACATTTGTTCAATTTACATCGCTCCTATTTCAGACAGCGTATTGGACTAAGCGGCATCTCAAAGCGCATGAAATGACGAATAAAGTGCAGTATTATACTTCTAGGGTAGGGCAAACAGAGACCCGATTAGATCATTTTATATTATGGTTAATTTAAGAATTCAGCGAAATTCTATTACATTTGTTCAATTTACGTCGCTCCTATTTCAGATAGCGTACTCGGCTAGGCGGCATCTTAAAGCGCCTGGAATGGCGAGTAAAATGCACTGTTAAACTTCTATGATAGGGCAGTCAGAGACCCGATTATATCATTTTATATTTTGTTTAATATAAGATTTCAGGTAAATCCTATCACATTTGTTCTATTTACGTCGCTCCTATTTCAGATAGCGTATTGGGCTAAGCGGCACCTCAAAGCGCATGAAATGGCGAATAAAATGCACTATTAAACTTCTAGGCTAGGGCGAACAGAGACCCGATTAGATCATTTTACATTATGGTTAATGAAAGAATTCAGCGAAATTCTATCACATTTGTTCAATTTACGTCGCTCCTATTTCAGATAGCGTATTGGGCTAAGCGGCATCTCAAAGCGCATGAAATGACGAGTGAAATGCACTATTAAACTTCTAAGTTATGGCAAACAGAGAACCGATTAGATCATTTTATATTACGGTTAATATAAGAATTCAGAGTAATTCTATCACATTTGTTCAATTTACGTCGCTCCTATTTCAGCTAGCGTACTAGGCTAGGCGGCATCTTAAAGCGCCTGGAATGGCGAGTAAAATGCACTGTTAAACTTCTATGATAGGGCAGTCAGAGACCCGATTATATCATTTTATATTTTGTTTAATATAAGATTTCAGGTAAATCCTATCACATTTGTTCTATTTACGTCGCTCCTATTTCAGATAGCGTATTGGGCTAAGCGGCATCTCAAAGCGCATGAAATGGCGAATAAGATGGACTATTAAACTTCTAGGGTAGGGCCAACAGAGACCCGATTAGATCATTTTACATTAATGTTAATATAAAAATTCAGCGAAATTCTATCACATTTGATCAATTTCCGTCGCTCCTATTTCAGATAGCGTATTGGGCTAAGGGGTATCTCAAAGCGCATGAAATGACGAGTGAAATGCACTTTCAAACTTCTTGGGTAAGGCAAAGAGCGACCCGATTACATCATTTTATATTACGGTTAATATAAGAATTCAGCGAAATTCTATCACATTTGTTCAATTTACGTCGCTCCTATTTCAGAGAGCATGTTGGGCTAAGCGGTACCTCAAAGCGCATGAAATGGCGAGTAAAATGCACTATTAAACTTCTATGGTAGGGCAAACAGAGACCCGATTAGATCATTTTATATTATGGTTAATTTAAGAATTCAGCGAAATTCTATCACATTTGTTCAATTTACGTCGCTCCTATTTCAGATAGCGTACTGGGCTAGGCGGCACCTTAAAGCGCCTGGAATGGCGAGTAAAATGCACTATTAAACTTCTAAGATAGGGCAATCAGAGACCCGATTAGATCATTTTATATTTTGGTTCATATAAGAATTCAGCGAAATTCTATCACATTTGGTCAATTTACGTCGCTCCTACTTCAGATGGTGTACTGGGCTAGGCGGCATCTTAAAGCGCGTGGAATGGCGAGTAAAATGCACTCTTAAACTTCTGTGATAGGGCAATCAGGGACCCGATTAGATGATTTTATATTTTGGTTCATATAAGAATTCAGCGAAATTCTATTACATTTGTTCAATTTACGTCGCTCCTATACCAGATAGCGTATTGGGCTAAGCGGCATCTCAATGCGCATGAAATGACGAGTGAAATGCACTATTAAACTTCAAGAGTAGGGCGAACAGAGACCCGATTAGGTCATTTTATATTATGGTTAATTTGAGTATTCAGCAAAATTCTATCGCATTTGCTCAATTCACGTCGCTGCTATTTCAGATAGCGTACTGGCCTAGGCGGCATCTTAAAGCGCGTGGAATGGCGAGTAAAATGCACTATTAACATTCTATGATAGGGCAATCCGAGAACAGATTATATCATTTTATACTTTGGTTAATATAAGAATTCAGCGAAATTCTATCACATTTGTTCAATTTACGTCGCTCCTATTTCAGATTGCGTATTGGGCTAAGCGGCATCTCAAAGCACATGAAATGACGAGTGAAATGCACTATTAAACTTCTAGAGTAGGGCGAACAGAGACCCGAAGAGATCATTTTATATTACGGTTAATATAAGAATTCAGCGTAATTTTATCACATTTGTTCAACATACGTCGCTCCTATTTCAGATAGCGTATTGTGATAAGCGGCATCTCAAAGCGCATGAAATGACGAGTGTAATGCACTATTAACCTTCTATGATAGGGCAATCAGAGACCCGATTAGATCATTTTATATTTTGGTTAATATAAGAAATCAGCGGAATTCTATCACATTTGTTCAATTTACGTTGCTCCTATTTCAGATAGCGTATTGGGCTAAGCGGCATCTCAAAGCGCAAGAAATGGCGATTAAAATGGACTGTTAAACTTCTAGGGTATGGCGAACAGAGACCCGATTAGATCATTTTACATTAAGGTTAATATAAGAATTCAGCGAAATTCTATCACATTTGTTCAATTTACGTCGCTCCTATTTTAGATAGCGTATTGGGTTAAGCGGCACCTCAAAGCGCATGAAATTGCGAGTAAAATGCACTATTAAACTTCTATGGTACAGCAAACAGAGACCCGATTAGATCATTTTATATTATGGTTAATTTAAGAACTCAGCAAAATTCTATCACATTTGTTCAATTTACGTCGCTCCTATTTCAGATAGCGTACTGGGCTAGACGGCATCTTAAAGCGCGTGGAATGGCGAATAAAATGCACTATTAAACTTCTATGATAGGAAAACCAGAGACCCGATTAGATCATTTTCTATTATGGTTAATTTAAGAATTCAGCGAAATTCTATCACATTTGTTCAATTTACGTCGCTCCTATTTCAGATAGCGTATTGGGCTAAGCGGCATCTCAAAACGCATGAAATGGCGAGTAAAATGCACTGTTAAACTTCTCGGGTAAGGCAAACAGAGAACCGATTAGATCATTTTATATTACGGTTAATATAAGAATTCAGCGTAATTTTATCACGTTTGTTCAACATACGTCGCTCCTATTTCAGATAGCGTATTGTGATAAGCGGCATCTCAAAGCGCATGAAATGACGAGTGTAATGCACTATTAAATTTCTAGGGTAGGGCGAACAGAGACCAGATTAGATCATTTTACATTAAGGTTAATATAAGTATTCAGCGAGATTCTATCACATTTGTTCAACTTACGTCGGTCCTATTTGAGATAGCGTATTACGCTAAGCGGCATCGCAAAGCGCATGAAATGGGGAGTCAAATGCACTATTAAACTTCCAGGGTAGGGCAAACAGAGACCCGATTAGATCATTTTATATTATGGTTAATTTAAGAATTCAGCGAAATTCTATCACATTTGTTCAATTCACGTCGCTGCTATTTCAGATAGCGTACTGGGCTAGGCGGCATCTTAAAGCGCGTGGAATGATGAGTAAAATGCACTATTAGCCTTCTATGATAGGGCAATCAGAGACCCGATTAGATCATTTTATATTTTGGTTCATATAAGAATTCAGCGAAATTCTATCACATTTGGTCAATTTACGTCGCTCCTACTTCATATGGTGTACTGGGCTAGGCGGCATCTTAAAGCGCGTGGAATGGCGAGTAAAATGCACTCTTAAACTTCTGTGATAGGGCAATCAGAGACCCGATTAGATGATTTTATATTTTTGTTCATATAAGAATTCAGCGAAATTCTATCACATTTGTTCAATTTACGTCGCTCCTATTTCAGATACCGTATTGGGCTAAGCGGCATCTCAAAGCGCGTGGAATGGCGAGTAAAATGCACTATTGAACTTCTATGATAGGGCAATCAGAGACCCGATTAGATCATTTTATATTACGGTTAATATAAGAATTCAGAGTAATTCTATTACATTTGTTCAACTTACGTCGCTCCTATTTCAGATACCGTATTGGGCTAAGCGTCATCTCAAAGCGCATGAAATGACGAGCGAAATGCACTATTAAACTTCTAGGGTAGGTCGAACAGAGACCCGATTAGATCATTTTACATTAAGGTTAATATAAGATTGCAGGGAAATTCTATCACATTTGTTCAATTTACGTCGCACATATTTCAGATAGCGTATTGGGCTAAGCGGCATCTCAAAGCGCATGAAATGGCGAGTAAAATGCACTATTGAACTTCTAGGGTTGTGCAAACAGAGACCCGACTAGATCATTTTATATTATGGTTAATTTAAGAATTCAGCACAATTCTACCACATTTGTTCAATTTACGTCGCTCCTATTTCAGATAGCGTATTGGGCTAAGCGGCATCTCAAAGCGCATGAAATGGCGAGTGAAATGCACTATTATACTTCTAGGGTAGGGCGAATAGAGACCCGAAGAGATCATTTTACATTAAAGTGAATATAAGAATTCAGCGTAATTCTGTCACATTTGTTCAACTTACGTCGCTCCTATTTCAGATAGCGTATTGGGTTAAGCGTCATCTCAAAGCGCATGAAATGACGAGTGAAATGCACTATTATACTTCTAGGGTAGGGCGAATAGAGACCCGAAGAGATCATTTTACATTAAAGAGAATATAAGAATTCAGCGTAATTCTGTCACATTTGTTCAACTTGCGTCGCTCCTATTTCAGATAGCGTATTGGGTTAAGCGTCATCTCAAAGCGCATGAAATGACGAGTGAAATGCACTATTAAACTTCTAGGGTAGGGCGAACAGAGACCCGATTAGATTATTTTACATTAAGGTTAATATAAGTATTCAGCGAGATTCTATCACATTTGTTCAATTTACATCGCTCCTATTTCAGACAGCGTATTGGACTAAGCGGCATCTTAAAGCGCGTGGAATGGCGAGTAAAATGCACTATTAACATTCTATGATAGGGCAATCAGAGAACAGATTAGATCATTTTATACTTTGGTTAATATAAGAATTCAGCGAAATTCTATCACATTTGTTCAATTTACGTCGCTCCTATTTCAGATAGCCTATTGGGCTAAGCGGCATCTCAAAGCACATGAAATGACGAGTGAAATGCACTATTAAACTTCCAGAGTAGGGCGAACAGAGACCCGAAGAGATCATTTTACATTAAGGTTAATATAAGAATTCAGGGAAATTCTATCACATTTGTTCAATTTACGTCGCTCCTATGTCAGATAGCGTACTAGGCTAGGTGGCATCTTAAAGCGCCTGGAATGGCGAGTAAAATGCACTATTATACTTCTAGGGTAGGGCGAATAGAGACCCGAAGAGATCATTTTACATTAAAGTGAATATAAGAATTCAGCGTAATTCTGTCACATTTGTTCAACTTACGTCGCTCCTATTTCAGATAGCGTATTGGGTTAAGCGTCATCTCAAAGCGCATGAAATGACGAGTGAAATTCACTATTAAACTTCCAGGGTAGGGCGAACAGAGACCCGATTAGATCATTTTACATTAAGGTTAATATAAGTATTCAGCGAGATTCTATCACATTTGTTCAAGTTACGTCGCTCCTATTTCAGACAGCGTACTGGGCTAGGCTACATCGTAAAGCGCGTGGAATGACGAGTGAAATGCAATATTAAGCTTCTAGGGTAGGGCGAACATAGACCCGATTAGATCATTTTATACTATGGTTAATATAAGAATTCAGCGAAATTCAATCACATTTGTTCAATTTACGTCGCTCCTATTTCAGATAGCGTATTGGACTAAGCGGCATCTCAAAGCGCATGAAATGGCGAGTAAAATGCACTATTAAACTTCTAGGGTAGAGCAAACAGAGACCCGATTAGATCATTTTATATTATGGTTAATTTAAGAACTCAGCAAAATTCTATAACATTTGTTCAACTTACGTCGGTCCTATTTGAGATAGCGTATTACGCTAAGCGGCATCGCAAAGCGCATGAAATGGGGAGTCAAATGCACTACTAAACTTCTAGGGTGGGGCAAACAGAGACCCGATTAGATCATTTTATATTATGGTTAATTTAAGAATTCATCAAAATTCTATCACATTTGTTCAATTCACGTCGCTGCTATTTCAGATAGCGTACTGGGCTAGGCGGCATCTTAAAGCGCGTGGAATGATGAGTAAAATGCACTATTAGCCTTCTATGATAGGGCAATCAGAGACCCGATTAGATCATTTTATATTTTGTTTAATATAAGATTTCAGGGAAATTCTATCACATTTATTCAATTTACGTCGCCCATATTTCAGATAGCGTATTGGGCTAAGCGGCATCTCAAAGCGCATGAAATGGCGAATAAAGTGGACTATTAAACTTCTAGGGTAGGGCGAACAGAGACCCGATTAGATCATTTTACATTAAGGTTGATATAAGTATTCAGCGAGATTCTATCACATTTGTTCAATTTACGTCGCTCCTATTTCAGGCAGCGTACTGGGCTAGGCGGCATCTAATAGCGCCTGGAATGGCGAGTAAAATGCACTGTTAAACTACTATGATAGGGCAATCAGAGACCCGATTAGATCATTTTATATTTTGTTTAATATAAGATTTCAGGGAAATCCTATAACATTTGTTCAATTTACGTCGCTCCTATTTCAGATAGCGTATTGGGCAAAGCGGCATCTCAGAGCGCAAGAAATAGCGAATAAAATGGATTATCAAACTTCTAGGCTAGGGCAAACAGAGACCCGATTAGATCATTTTATATTACGGTTAATATAAGAATTCAGCGTAATTCCATCACATTTGTTCAACTTACGTCGCTGCTATTTCAGATAGCGTACTGGGCTAGGCGGCATCTTAAAGCGCGTGGAATGATGAGTAAAATGCACTATTAGCCTTCTATGATAGGACAATCAGAGACCCGATTAGATCATTTTATATTTTGTTTAATATAAGATTTCAGGGAAATTCTATCACATTTGTTCAATTTACGTCGCTCATATTTCAGATAGCGTATTGGGCTAAGAGGCATCTCAAAGCGCATGAAATGGGGAGTAAAGCGCTCTATTAAACTTCTAGGGTAGGGCGAACATAGACCCGATTAGATCATTTTACATTAATGTTAATATAAGAATCCAGGGAAATTCTATCACGTATGTTCAATTTACGTCGCTCCTCTTTCAGATTGCGTACTGGGCTAGACGGCATCTTAAACCGCGTGGAATGGCGAGTAAAATGCACTATTAACCTTCTATGATAGGGCAATCAGAGACCAGATTAGATCATTTTATACTTTGGTTAATATAAGAATTCAGCGAAATTCTATCACATTAGTTCAATTTACGTCGCTCCTATTTTAGATAGCGTATTGTGCTAAGAGGCATCTCAAAGCGCATGAAATGGCGAGTAAAATGCACTATTAAACTTCTATGATAGGGCAATCAGAGACCCGATTAGATCATTTTATATTTTGGTTCATATAAGAATTCAGGGAAATTCTATCACATTTGGTCAATTTACGTCGCTCCTACTTCAGATGGTGTACTGGGCTATGCGGCATCTTAAAGCGCGTGGAATGGCGAGTAAAATGCACTATTAAACTTCTACGATAGGGCAATCAGAGACCCGATTAGATCATTTTCTATTTTGGTTCATACAAGAATTCAGCGAAATTCTATTACATTTGTTCAATTTACGTCGCTCCTATTTCAGATAGCTGATTGGGCTAAGCGGCATCTCAAAGCGCAAGAAATGGCGAGTAAAATGCACTATTAAATTTCTAGGGTAGGGCAAACAGAGACCCGATTAGATCATTTTACATTAAGGATAATATAAGAATTCAGCGAAATTCTATCACATTTGTTCAATTTACGTCGCTCATGTTTCAGATAGCTTATTGGGCTAAGCGGCATCTCAAAGCGCAAGAAATGGCGAGTAAAATGCACTATTAAACATCTAGGGTAGGGCAAACAGAGACCCGATTAGATCATTTTACATTGCGGTTAATAAAAGAATTCACCGAAATTCTATCACATTTGTTCAATTTACGTCGCTCATGTTTCAAATAGCGTATTGGGCTAAGCGGCATCTCAAAGCGCATGAAATGGCGAATAAAATGCACTACTAAACTTCTAGGCTAGGGCGAACAGAGTCCCGATTACATCATTTTACATTATGGTTAATAAAAGAATTCACCGAAATTCTATCACATTTGTTCAATTTACATCGCTCCTATTTCAGATAGCGTATTGGACTAAACGGCATCTCAAAGCGCATGAAATGACGAGTAAAGTGCACTATTATACTTCTAGGGTAGGGCAAACAGAGACCCGATTAGATCATTTTATATTATGGTTAATTTAAGAATTCAGCGAAATTCTATTACATTTGTTCAATTTACGTCGCTCCTATTTCAGATAGCGTACCAGGCTAGGCGGCATCTTAAAGCGCGTGGAATGGCGAGTAAAATGCACTATTAAACTTCTATGATAGGGCAATCAGAGACCCGATTAGATCATTTTATATTTTGGTTAATATAAGAATTCAGCGAAATTCTATCACATTTGTTCAATTTACGTCGCTCCTATTTCAGATAGCGTACTGGGCTAGACGGCATCTTAAGGCGCGTGGAATGGCGAGTAAAATGCACTATTAAACTTCTATGATAGGAAAACCAGAGACCCGATTAGATCATTTTATATTATGGTTAATTTAAGAATTCAGCGAAATTCTATCACATTTGTTTAACTTACGTCGCTCCTATTTCAGATAGCGAATTGTGATAAGCGGCATCTCAAAGCGCATGAAATGACGAGTGTAATGCACTATTAAATTTCTAGGGTAGGGCGAACAGAGACCAGATTAGATCATTTTACATTAAGGTTAATATAAGTATTCAGCGAGATTCTATCACATTTGTTCAACTTACGTCGGTCCTATTTGAGATAGCGTATTACGCTAAGCGGCATCGTAAAGCGCATGAAATGGGGAGTCAAATGCACTACTAAACTTCTAGGGTGGGGCAAACAGAGACCCGATTAGATCATTTTATATTATGGTTAATTTAAGAATTCATCAAAATTCTATCACATTTGTTCAATTCACGTGGCTGCTATTTCAGATAGCGTACTGGGCTAGGCGGCATCTTAAAGCGCGTGGAATGGCGAATAAAGTGGACTATTAAACTTCTAGGCTAGGGCGAACAGAGACCCGATTAGATCATTTTACATTAAGGTTAATATAAGTATTCAGCGAAATTCTATCACATTTGTTCAATTTACGTCGCTCCTGTTTCAGGCAGCGTACTGGGCTAGGCGGCATCTTAGAGCGCGTGGAATGGCGAGTAAAATGCACTATTGAACTTCTATGATAGGGCAATCAGGGACG
The DNA here is from genome assembly GCA_916610135.2 of Macropis europaea. Lineage (NCBI taxonomy): Eukaryota > Metazoa > Arthropoda > Insecta > Hymenoptera > Melittidae > Macropis > Macropis europaea. The sequence goes on from CAKAJE020001952.1 coordinate 168,229, forward strand.
CGATTAGATCATTTTATATTTTGGTTAATATAAGAATTCAGCGAAATTCTATCACATTTGTTCAATTTACGTCGCTCCTATATCAGATAGCGTATTGGGCTAAGCGGCATCTCAAAGCGCATGAAATGACGAGTGAAATGCAGTATTAAACTTCTAGGGTAGGGCGAACATAGACCCGATTAGATCATTTTACATTAAGGTTAATATAAGAATCCAGGGAAATTCTATCACATTTGTTCAATTTACGTCGCTCCTATTTCAGATAGCGTATTGGGCTAAGCGGCATCTCAAAGCGCAAGAAATTGCGAATAAAATTGACTGTTAAACTTCTAGGGTAGAGCAAACAGAGACCCGAATAGATCATTTTATATTATGGTTAATTTAAGAATTCAGCAAAATTCTATCACATTTGTTCAATTTACGTCGCTCCTATTTCAGATAGCGTACTGGGCTAGACGGCATCTTAAGGCGCGTGGAATGGCGAGTAAAATGAACTATTAAACTTCTATGATAGGGAAACCAGAGACCCGATTAGATCATTTTATATTATGGTTAATTTAAGAATTCAGCGAAATTCTATCACATTTGTTCAATTTACGTCGCTCCTATTTCAGATAGCGTATTGGGCTAAGCGGTATCTCAAAACGCATGAAATGGCGAGTAAAATGCACTATTAAACTTCTCGGGTAAGGCAAACAGAGAACCGATTAGATCATTTTATATTACGGTTAATATAAGAATTCAGCGTAATTCTATCAAATTTGTTCAACTTACGTCGCTCCTACTTCAGATAGCGTATTGGGATAAGCGGCATCTCAAAGCGCATGAAATGTCGAGTGTAATGCACTATTAAATTTCTAGGGTAGGGCGAACAGAGACCAGATTAGATCATTTTACATTAAGGTTAATATAAGTATTCAGCGAGATTCTATCACATTTGTTCAACTTACGTCGGTCCTATTTCAGATAGCGTATTACGCTAAGCGGCATCGCAAAGCGCATGAAATGGGGAGTAAAATGCACTATTAAACTTCTGGGGTAGGGCAAACAGAGACCCGATTAGATCATTTTATATTATGGTTAATTTAAGACTTCAGCAAAATTCTATCACATTTGTTCAATTCACGTCGCTGCCATTTCAGATAGCGTACTGGGCTTGGCGGCATCTTAAAGCGCGTGGAATGATGAGTAAAATGCACTATCAGCCTTCTATGATAGGGCAATCAGAGACCCGATTAGATCATTTTATATTTTGGTTCATATAAGAATTCAGCGAAATTCTATCACATTTGGTCAATTTACGTCGCTCCTACTTCAGATGGTGTACTGGGCTAGGCGGCATCTTAAAGCGCGTGGAATGGCGAGTAAAATGCACTCTTAAACTTCTGTGATAGGGCAATCAGGGACCCGATTAGATGATTTTATATTTAGGTTCATATAAGAATTCAGCGAAATTCTATTACATTTGTTCAATTTACGTCGCTCCTATTTCAGATAGCTTATTGGGCTAAGCGGCATCTCAAAGCGCAAGAAATGGCGAGTAAAATGCACTATTAAACTTCTAGGGTAGGGCAAACAGAGACCCGATTAGATCATTTTACATTAAGGATAATAAAAGAATTCACCGAAATTCTATCACATTTGTTCAATTTACGTCGCTCATGTTTCAGATAGCGTATTGGGCTAAGCGGCATCTCAAAGCGCATGAAATGGCGAATAAAATGAACTACTAAACTTCTAGGCTAGGGCGAACAGAGACCCGATTACATCATTTTACATTATGGTTAATAAAACAATTCACCGAAATTCTATCACATTTGTTCAATTTACATCGCTCCTATTTCAGATAGCGTATTGGACTAAGCGGCATCTCAAAGCGCATGAAATGACGAGTAAAGTGCACTATTAAACTTCTAGGGTAGGGCAAACAGAGACCCGATTAGATCATTTTACATTAAGGATAATATAAGAATTCAGCGAAATTCTATCACATTTGTTCAATTTACGTCGCTCCTATTTCAGATAGCTTATTGGGCTAAGCGGCATCTCAAAGCGCATGAAAGGGCGAATATAATGCACTCTTAAACTTCTAGGCTAGGGCGAACAGACACCCGATAAGATCATTTTACATTATGGTTAATAAAAGAATTCACCGAAATTCTATCACATTTGTTCAATTTACATCGCTCCTATTTCAGACAGCGTATTGGACTAAGCGGCATCTCAAAGCGCATGAAATGACGAATAAAGTGCAGTATTATACTTCTAGGGTAGGGCAAACAGAGACCCGATTAGATCATTTTATATTATGGTTAATTTAAGAATTCAGCGAAATTCTATTACATTTGTTCAATTTACGTCGCTCCTATTTCAGATAGCGTACTGGGCTAGGCGGCATCTTAAAGCGCCTGGAATGGCGAGTAAAATGCACTGTTAAACTTCTATGATAGGGCAGTCAGAGACCCGATTATATCATTTTATATTTTGTTTAATATAAGATTTCAGGTAAATCCTATCACATTTGTTCTATTTACGTCGCTCCTATTTCAGATAGCGTATTGGGCTAAGCGGCACCTCAAAGCGCATGAAATGGCGAATAAAATGCACTATTAAACTTCTAGGCTAGGGCGAACAGAGACCCGATTAGATCATTTTACATTATGGTTAATGAAAGAATTCAGCGAAATTCTATCACATTTGTTCAATTTACGTCGCTCCTATTTCAGATAGTGTATTGGGCTAAGCGGCATCTCAAAGCGCATGAAATGACGAGTGAAATGCACTATTAAACTTCTAAGTTATGGCAAACAGAGAACCGATTAGATCATTTTATATTACGGTTAATATAAGAATTCAGAGTAATTCTATCACATTTGTTCAATTTACGTCGCTCCTATTTCAGCTAGCGTACTAGGCTAGGCGGCATCTTAAAGCACCTGGAATGGCGAGTAAAATGCACTGTTAAACTTCTATGATAGGGCAGTCAGAGACCCGATTATATCATTTTATATTTTGTTTAATATAAGATTTCAGGTAAATCCTATCACATTTGTTCTATTTACGTCGCTCCTATTTCAGATAGCGTATTGGGCTAAGCGGCATCTCAAAGCGCATGAAATGGCGAATAAGATGGACTATTAAACTTCTAGGGTAGGGCCAACAGAGACCCGATTAGATCATTTTACATTAATGTTAATATAAAAATTCAGCGAAATTCTATCACATTTGTTCAATTTACGTCGCTCCTATTTCAGAGAGCATGTTGGGCTAAGCGGTACCTCAAAACGCATGAAATGGCGAGTAAAATGCACTATTAAACTTCTATGGTAGGGCAAACAGAGACCCGATTAGATCATTTTATATTATGGTTAATTTAAGAATTCAGCGAAATTCTATCACATTTGTTCAATTTACGTCGCTCCTATTTCAGATAGCGTACTGGGCTAGGCGGCACCTTAAAGCGCCTGGAATGGCGAGTAAAATGCACTATTAAACTTCTAAGATAGGGCAATCAGAGACCCGATTAGATCATTTTATATTTTGGTTCATATAAGAATTCAGCGAAATTCTATCACATTTGGTCAATTTACGTCGCTCCTACTTCAGATGGTGTACTGGGCTAGGCGGCATCTTAAAGCGCGTGGAATGGCGAGTAAAATGCACTCTTAAACTTCTGTGATAGGGCAATCAGGGACGCGATTAGATGATTTTATATTTTGGTTCATATAAGAATTCAGCGAAATTCTATTACATTTGTTCAATTTACGTCGCTCCTATACCAGATAGCGTATTGGGCTAAGCGGCATCTCAATGCGCATGAAATGACGAGTGAAATGCACTATTAAACTTCAAGAGTAGGGCGAACAGAGACCCGATTAGGTCATTTTATATTATGGTTAATTTGAGTATTCAGCAAAATTCTATCGCATTTGCTCAATTCACGTCGCTGCTATTTCAGATAGCGTACTGGCCTAGGCGGCATCTTAAAGCGCGTGGAATGGCGAGTAAAATGCACTATTAACATTCTATGATAGGGCAATCCGAGAACAGATTATATCATTTTATACTTTGGTTAATATAAGAATTCAGCGAAATTCTATCACATTTGTTCAATTTACGTCGCTCCTATTTCAGATTGCGTATTGGGCTAAGCGGCATCTCAAAGCACATGAAATGACGAGTGAAATGCACTATTAAACTTCTAGAGTAGGGCGAACAGAGACCCGAAGAGATCATTTTATATTACGGTTAATATAAGAATTCAGCGTAATTTTATCACATTTGTTCAACATACGTCGCTCCTATTTCAGATAGCGTACTGTGATAAGCGGCATCTCAAAGCGCATGAAATGACGAGTGTAATGCACTATTAACCTTCTATGATAGGGCAATCAGAGACCCGATTAGATCATTTTATATTTTGGTTAATATAAGAAATCAGCGGAATTCTATCACATTTGTTCAATTTACGTTGCTCCTATTTCAGATAGCGTATTGGGCTAAGCGGCATCTCAAAGCGCAAGAAATGGCGATTAAAATGGACTGTTAAACTTCTAGGGTATGGCGAACAGAGACCCGATTAGATCATTTTACATTAAGGTTAATATAAGAATTCAGCGAAATTCTATCACATTTGTTCAATTTACGTCGCTCCTATTTTAGATAGCGTATTGGGTTAAGCGGCACCTCAAAGCGCATGAAATTGCGAGTGAAATGCACTATTAAACTTCTATGGTACAGCAAACAGAGACCCGATTAGATCATTTTATATTATGGTTAATTTAAGAACTCAGCAAAATTCTATCACATTTGTTCAATTTACGTCGCTCCTATTTCAGATAGCGTACTGGGCTAGACGGCATCTTAAAGCGCGTGGAATGGCGAATAAAATGCACTATTAAACTTCTATGATAGGAAAACCAGAGACCCGATTAGATCATTTTCTATTATGGTTAATTTAAGAATTCAGCGAAATTCTATCACATTTGTTCAATTTACGTCGCTCCTATTTCAGATAGCGTATTGGGCTAAGCGGCATCTCAAAACGCATGAAATGGCGAGTAAAATGCACTGTTAAACTTCTCGGGTAAGGCAAACAGAGAACCGATTAGATCATTTTATATTACGGTTAATATAAGAATTCAGCGTAATTTTATCACGTTTGTTCAACATACGTCGCTCCTATTTCAGATAGCGTATTGTGATAAGCGGCATCTCAAAGCGCATGAAATGACGAGTGTAATGCACTATTAAATTTCTAGGGTAGGGCGAACAGAGACCAGATTAGATCATTTTACATTAAGGTTAATATAAGTATTCAGCGAGATTCTATCACATTTGTTCAACTTACGTCGGTCCTATTTGAGATAGCGTATTACGCTAAGCGGCATCGCAAAGCGCATGAAATGGGGAGTCAAATGCACTATTAAACTTCCAGGGTAGGGCAAACAGAGACCCGATTAGATCATTTTATATTATGGTTAATTTAAGAATTCAGCGAAATTCTATCACATTTGTTCAATTCACGTCGCTGCTATTTCAGATAGCGTACTGGGCTAGGCGGCATCTTAAAGCGCGTGGAATGATGAGTAAAATGCACTATTAGCCTTCTATGATAGGGCAGTCAGAGACCCGATTATATCATTTGATATTTTGTTTAATATAAGATTTCAGGGAAATCCTATCACATTTGTTCTATTTACGTCGCTCCTATTTCAGATAGCGTATTGGGCTAAGCGGCATCTCAAAGCGCATGAAATGGCGAATAAAATGGACTATTAAACTTCTGGGGAAGGGCGAACAGAGACCCGATTAGATCATTTTACATTAAGGTTAATATCAAAATTCAGCGATATTCTATCACATTTGTTCAATTTACGTCGCTCCTATTTCAGATAGCGTATTGCGCTAAGCGGCAACTCAAAGCGCATGGAATGGGGAGTAAAATGCACTATTAAACTTCTAGGGTAGGGCAAACGGAGACCCGATTAGGACCTTTTTATTATGGTTAATTTAAGAATTCAGCAAAATTTTATCACATTTGTTCAATTTACGTCGCTCCTATTTCAGATAGCGTACTGGGCTAGGCGGCATCTTAAAGCGCGTTGAATGGCGAGTAAAATGCACTGTTAAACTTCTAGGGTAGGGCAAACAGAGACCCGATTAGATCATTTTATATTATGGTTAATTTAAGAATTCAGCAAAATTCTATCACATTTGTTCAATTCACGTCGCTGATAATTCAGATAGCCTACGGGGCTTGGCGGCCTCTTAAAGCGCGTGGAATGATGAGTTAAATGCACTATTAGCCTTCTATGATAGGGCAATCAGAGACCCGATTAGATCATTTTATATTTTGGTTCATATAAGAATTCAGCGAAATTCTATCACATTTGTTCAATTTACGTCGCTCCTATGTCAGATAGCGTACTAGGCTAGGTGGCATCTTAAAGCGCCTGGAATGGCGAGTAAAATGCACTATTATACTTCTAGGGTAGGGCGAATAGAGACCCGAAGAGATCATTTTACATTAAAGTGAACATAAGAATTCAGCATAATTCTGTCACATTTGTTCAACTTACGTCCCTCCTATTTCAGATAGCGTATTGGGTTAAGCGTCATCTCAAAGCGCATGAAATGACGAGTGAAATGCACTATTAAACTTCCAGGGTAGGGCGAACAGAGACCCGATTAGATCATTTTACATTAAGGTTAATATAAGTATTCAGCGAGATTCTATCACATTTGTTCAAGTTACGTCGCTCCTATTTCAGACAGCGTACTGGGCTAGGCTACATCGTAAAGCGCGTGGAATGACGAGTGAAATGCAATATTAAGCTTCTAGGGTAGGGCGAACATTGACCCGATTAGATCATTTTATACTATGGTTAATATAAGAATTCAGCGAAATTCAATCACATTTGTTCAATTTACGTCGCTCCTATTTCAGATAGCGTATTGGACTAAGCGGCATCTCAAAGCGCATGAAATGGCGAGTAAAATGCACTATTAAACTTCTAGGGTAGGGCAAACAGAGACCCGATTAGATCATTTTATATTTTGGTTAATATAAGAATTCAGCGAAATTCTATCACATTTGTTCAATTTACGTCGCTCCTATTTCAGATAGCGTATTGGGTTAAGCGTCATCTCAAAGCGCATGAAATGACGAGCGAAATGCACTATTAAACTTCTAGGGTAGGTCGAACAGAGACCCGATTAGATCATTTTACATTAAGGTTAATATAAGATTGCAGGGAAATTCTATCACATTTGTTCAATTTACGTCGCTCATATTTCAGATAGCGTATTGGGCTAAGCGGCATCTCAAAGCGCATGAAATGGCGAGTAAAATGCACTATTGAACTTCTAGGGTTGTGCAAACAGAGACCCGATTAGATCATTTTATATTATGGTTAATTTAAGAATTCAGCACAATTCTACCACATTTGTTCAATTTACGTCGCTCCTATTTCAGATAGCGTATTGGGCTAAGCGGCATCTCAAAGCGCATGAAATGGCGAGTGAAATGCACTATTATACTTCTAGGGTAGCGCGAATAGAGACCCGAAGAGATCATTTTACATTAAAGTGAATATAAGAATTCAGCGTAATTCTGTCACATTTGTTCAACTTACGTCGCTCCTATTTCAGATAGCGTATTGGGTTAAGCGTCATCTCAAAGCGCATGAAATGACGAGTGAAATGCACTATTATACTTCTAGGGTAGGGCGAATAGAGACCCGAAGAGATCATTTTACATTAAAGAGAATATAAGAATTCAGCGTAATTCTGTCACATTTGTTGAACTTGCGTCGCTCCTATTTCAGATAGCGTATTGGGTTAAGCGTCATCTCAAAGCGCATGAAATGACGAGTGAAATGCACTATTAAACTTCTAGGGTAGGGCGAACAGAGACCCGATTAGATTATTTTACATTAAGGTTAATATAAGTATTCAGCGAGATTCTATCACATTTGTTCAATTTACATCGCTCCTATTTCAGACAGCGTATTGGACTAAGCGGCATCTTAAAGCGCGTGGAATGGCGAGTAAAATGCACTATTAACATTCTATGATAGGGCAATCAGAGAACAGATTAGATCATTTTATACTTTGGTTAATATAAGAATTCAGCGAAATTCTATCACATTTGTTCAATTTACGTCGCTCCTATTTCAGATAGCCTATTGGGCTAAGCGGCATCTCAAAGCACATGAAATGACGAGTGAAATGCACTATTAAACTTCCAGAGTAGGGCGAACAGAGACCCGAAGAGATCATTTTACATTAAGGTTAATATAAGAATTCAGGGAAATTCTATCACATTTGTTCAATTTACGTCGCTCCTATGTCAGATAGCGTACTAGGCTAGGTGGCATCTTAAAGCGCCTGGAATGGCGAGTAAAATGCACTATTATACTTCTAGGGTAGGGCGAATAGAGACCCGAAGAGATCATTTTACATTAAAGTGAATATAAGAATTCAGCGTAATTCTGTCACATTTGTTCAACTTACGTCCCTCCTATTTCAGATAGCGTATTGGGTTAAGCGTCATCTCAAAGCGCATGAAATGACGAGTGAAATGCACTATTAAACTTCCAGGGTAGGGCGAACAGAGACCCGATTAGATCATTTTACATTAAGGTTAATATAAGTATTCAGCGAGATTCTATCACATTTGTTCAAGTTACGTCGCTCCTATTTCAGACAGCGTACTGGGCTAGGCTACATCGTAAAGCGCGTGGAATGACGAGTGAAATGCAATATTAAGCTTCTAGGGTAGGGCGAACATTGACCCGATTAGATCATTTTATACTATGGTTAATATAAGAATTCAGCGAAATTCAATCACATTTGTTCAATTTACGTCGCTCCTATTTCAGATAGCGTATTGGACTAAGCGGCATCTCAAAGCGCATGAAATGGCGAGTAAAATGCACTATTAAACTTCTAGGGTAGGGCAAACAGAGACCCGATTAGATCATTTTATATTTTGGTTAATATAAGAATTCAGCGAAATTCTATCACATTTGTTCAATTTACGTCGCTCCTATTTCAGATAGCGTATTGGGTTAAGCGTCATCTCAAAGCGCATGAAATGACGAGCGAAATGCACTATTAAACTTCTAGGGTAGGTCGAACAGAGACCCGATTAGATCATTTTACATTAAGGTTAATATAAGATTGCAGGGAAATTCTATCACATTTGTTCAATTTACGTCGCTCATATTTCAGATAGCGTATTGGGCTAAGCGGCATCTCAAAGCGCATGAAATGGCGAGTAAAATGCACTATTGAACTTCTAGGGTTGTGCAAACAGAGACCCGATTAGATCATTTTATATTATGGTTAATTTAAGAATTCAGCACAATTCTACCACATTTGTTCAATTTACGTCGCTCCTATTTCAGATAGCGTATTGGGCTAAGCGGCATCTCAAAGCGCATGAAATGGCGAGTGAAATGCACTATTATACTTCTAGGGTAGCGCGAATAGAGACCCGAAGAGATCATTTTACATTAAAGTGAATATAAGAATTCAGCGTAATTCTGTCACATTTGTTCAACTTACGTCGCTCCTATTTCAGATAGCGTATTGGGTTAAGCGTCATCTCAAAGCGCATGAAATGACGAGTGAAATGCACTATTATACTTCTAGGGTAGGGCGAATAGAGACCCGAAGAGATCATTTTACATTAAAGAGAATATAAGAATTCAGCGTAATTCTGTCACATTTGTTGAACTTGCGTCGCTCCTATTTCAGATAGCGTATTGGGTTAAGCGTCATCTCAAAGCGCATGAAATGACGAGTGAAATGCACTATTAAACTTCTAGGGTAGGGCGAACAGAGACCCGATTAGATTATTTTACATTAAGGTTAATATAAGTATTCAGCGAGATTCTATCACATTTGTTCAATTTACATCGCTCCTATTTCAGACAGCGTATTGGACTAAGCGGCATCTTAAAGCGCGTGGAATGGCGAGTAAAATGCACTATTAACATTCTATGATAGGGCAATCAGAGAACAGATTAGATCATTTTATACTTTGGTTAATATAAGAATTCAGCGAAATTCTATCACATTTGTTCAATTTACGTCGCTCCTATTTCAGATAGCCTATTGGGCTAAGCGGCATCTCAAAGCACATGAAATGACGAGTGAAATGCACTATTAAACTTCCAGAGTAGGGCGAACAGAGACCCGAAGAGATCATTTTACATTAAGGTTAATATAAGAATTCAGGGAAATTCTATCACATTTGTTCAATTTACGTCGCTCCTATGTCAGATAGCGTACTAGGCTAGGTGGCATCTTAAAGCGCCTGGAATGGCGAGTAAAATGCACTATTATACTTCTAGGGTAGGGCGAATAGAGACCCGAAGAGATCATTTTACATTAAAGTGAATATAAGAATTCAGCGTAATTCTGTCACATTTGTTCAACTTACGTCGCTCCTATTTCAGATAGCGTATTGGGTTAAGCGTCATCTCAAAGCGCATGAAATGGCGAGTGAAATGCACTATTAAACTTCCAGGGTAGGGCGAACAGAGACCCGATTAGATCATTTTACATTAAGGTTAATATAAGTATTCAGCGAGATTCTATCACATTTGTTCAAGTTACGTCGCTCCTATTTCAGACAGCGTACTGGGCTAGGCTACATCGTAAAGCGCGTGGAATGACGAGTGAAATGCAATATTAAGCTTCTAGGGTAGGGCGAACATAGACCCGATTAGATCATTTTATACTATGGTTAATATAAGAATTCAGCGAAATTCAATCACATTTGTTCAATTTACGTCGCTCCTATTTCAGATAGCGTATTGGACTAAGCGGCATCTCAAAGCGCATGAAATGGCGAGTAAAATGCACTATTAAACTTCTAGGGTAGGGCAAACAGAGACCCGATTAGATCATTTTATATTTTGGTTAATATAAGAATTCAGCGAAATTCTATCACATTTGTTCAATTTACGTCGCTCCTATTTCAGATAGCGTATTGGGTTAAGCGTCATCTCAAAGCGCATGAAATGACGAGCGAAATGCACTATTAAACTTCTAGGGTAGGTCGAACAGAGACCCGATTAGATCATTTTACATTAAGGTTAATATAAGATTGCAGGGAAATTCTATCACATTTGTTCAATTTACGTCGCTCATATTTCAGATAGCGTATTGGGCTAAGCGGCATCTCAAAGCGCATGAAATGGCGAGTAAAATGCACTATTGAACTTCTAGGGTTGTGCAAACAGAGACCCGATTAGATCATTTTATATTATGGTTAATTTAAGAATTCAGCACAATTCTACCACATTTGTTCAATTTACGTCGCTCCTATTTCAAATAGCGAACTGAGCTAGGCGGCATCTTAGAGCGCATGAAATGACGAGTGAAATGCACTATTAAACTTCTAAGGTAAGGCAAACAGAGAACCGATTAGATCATTTTATATTACGGTTAATATAAGAATTCAGAGTAATTGTATCACATTTGTTCAACTTACATCGCTCCTATTTCAGATAGCGTACTAGGCTAGGCGGCATCTTAAAGCGCCTGGAATGGGGAGTAAAATGCACTGTTAAACTTCTAGGGTAGGGCAAACGGAGACCCGATTAGATCATTTTATATTATGGTTAATTTAAGAATTTAGCAAGATTCTATCACATTTGTTCGATTTACGTCGCTCCTATTTCAGATAGCCCATTGGGCTAAGCGGCATCTCAAAGCGCATGAAATGGCGAGTAAAATGCACTATTAAACTTCTAGGGTAAGGCAAACAGAGACACGATTAGATAATTTTATATTACGGTTATTATAAGAATTCAGCGTAATTCTGTCACATTTGTTCAATTTACGTCGCTCCTATTTCAGACAGCGTACTGGGCTAGGCGGCATCTTAAAGCGCGTGGAATGGCGAGTAAAATGCACTATTAACCTTCTATGATAGGGCAATCAGAGACCAGATTAGATCATTTTATACTTCGGTTAATATAAGAATTCAGCGAAATTCTATCACATTTGTTCAATTTACGTCGCTCCTATTTCAGATAGCGTATTGGGCTAAGCGGCATCTCAAAGCGCATGAAATGGCGAGTGTAATGCACTATTAAATTTCTAGGGTAGGGCGAATAGAGACCAGATTAGATCATTTTACATTAAGGTTCATATAAGTATTCACCGAGATTCTATCACATTTGTTCAACTTACGTCGGTCCTATTTCAGATAGCGTATTACGCTAAGCTGCATCGCAAAGCGCATGAGATGGGGAGTAAAATGCACTATTAAACTTCTAGGGTAGGGCAAACAGAGACCCGATTAGATCATTTTATACTTCGGTTAATATAAGAATTTAGCGAAATTCTATCACATTTGTTCAATTTACGTCGCTCCTATTTCAGATAGCGTATTGGGCTAAGCGGCATCTCAAAGCGCATGAAATGGCGAGTGAAATGCACTATTATACTTCTAGGGTAAGGCGAATAGAGACCCGAAGAGATCATTTTACATTAAAGAGAATATAAGAATTCAGCGTAATTCTGTCACATTTGTTCAACTTGCGTCGCTCCTATTTCAGATAGCGTATAGGGCTAAGCGGCATCTCAAAGCGCATGAAATGGCGAGTAAAATGCACTATTATACTTCTAGGGCAGGGCAAGTAGAGAACCGATTAGATCATTTTATATTATGGTTATTTTAAGAATTCAGCAAAATTCTATCACATTTGTTCAATTTACGTCGCTCCTATTTCAGATAGCGTACTGGGCTAGGCGGCATCTTAAAGCGCGTGGAATGGCGAGTAAAATTCACTATTAACCTTCTATGATAGGGCAATCAGAGGCCAGATTAGATCATTTTATACTATGGTTAATATAAGAATTCAGCGAAATTCAATCACATTTGTTCAATTTACGTCGCTCCTATTTCAGATAGCGTATTGGACTAAGCGGCATCTCAAAGCGCATGAAATGGCGAGTAAAATGCACTATTAAACTTCTAGGGTAGGGCAAACAGAGACCCGATTAGATCATTTTATATTTTGGTTAATATAAGAATTCAGCGAAATTCTATCACATTTGTTCAATTTACGTCGCTCCTATTTCAGATAGCGTATTGGGTTAAGCGTCATCTCAAAGCGCATGAAATGACGAGCGAAATGCACTATTAAACTTCTAGGGTAGGTCGAACAGAGATCCGATTAGATCATTTTACATTAAGGTTAATATAAGATTGCAGGGAAATTCTATCACATTTGTTCAATTTACGTCGCTCATATTTCTGATAGCGTATTGGGCTAAGCGGCATCTCAAAGCGCATGAAATGACGAGTGAAATGCACTATTAAACTTCTAGGGTAGGGCGAACAGAGACCCGATTAGATTATTTTACATTAAGGTTAATATAAGTATTCAGCGAGATTCTATCACATTTGTTCAATTTACATCGCTCCTATTTCAGACAGCGTATTGGACTAAGCGGCATCTTAAAGCGCGTGGAATGGCGAGTAAAATGCACTATTAACATTCTATGATAGGGCAATCAGAGAACAGATTAGATCATTTTATACTTTGGTTAATATAAGAATTCAGCGAAATTCTATCACATTTGTTCAATTTACGTCGCTCCTATTTCAGATAGCCTATTGGGCTAAGCGGCATCTCAAAGCACATGAAATGGCGAGTGAAATGCACTATTAAACTTCCAGAGTAGGGCGAACAGAGACCCGAAGAGATCATTTTACATTAAGGTTAATATAAGAATTCAGGGAAATTCTATCACATTTGTTCAATTTACGTCGCTCCTATGTCAGATAGCGTACTAGGCTAGGTGGCATCTTAAAGCGCCTGGAATGGCGAGTAAAATGCACTATTATACTTCTAGGGTAGGGCGAATAGAGACCCGAAGAGATCATTTTACATTAAAGTGAATATAAGAATTCAGCGTAATTCTGTCACATTTGTTCAACTTACGTCGCTCCTATTTCAGATAGCGTATTGGGTTAAGCGTCATCTCAAAGCGCATGAAATGACGAGTGAAATGCACTATTAAACTTCCAGGGTAGGGCGAACAGAGACCCGATTAGATCATTTTACATTAAGGTTAATATAAGTATTCAGCGAGATTCTATCACATTAGTTCAAGTTACGTCGCTCCTATTTCAGACAGCGTACTGGGCTAGGCTACATCGTAAAGCGCGTGGAATGACGAGTGAAATGCAATATTAAGCTTCTAGGGTAGGGCGAACATAGACCCGATTAGATCATTTTACATTATGGTTAATATAAGAATCCAGCGTAATTCTGTCACATTTGTTCAACTTACGTCGCTCCTATTTCAGATAACGTATTGGGTTAAGCGTCATCTCGAAGCGCGTGAAATGACGAGTGAAATGCACTATTAAACTTCTAGGGTAGGCCGAACAGAGACCCGATTAGATCATTTTACATTAAGGTTAATATAAGTATTCAGCGAGATTCTATCACATTTGTTCAAGTTACGTCGCTCCTATTTCAGACAGCGTACTGGGCTAGGCTACATCGTAAAGCGCGTGGAATGACGAGTGAAATGCAATATTAAGCTTCTAGGGTAGGGCGAACATAGACCCGATTAGATCATTTTATACTATGGTTAATATAAGAATTCAGCGAAATTCAATCACATTTGTTCAATTTACGTCGCTCCTATTTCAGATAGCGTATTGGACTAAGCGGCATCTCAAAGCGCATGAAATGGCGAGTAAAATGCACTATTAAACTTCTAGGGTAGGGCAAACAGAGACCCGATTAGATCATTTTATATTTTGGTTAATATAAGAATTCAGCGAAATTCTATCACATTTGTTCAATTTACGTCGCTCCTATTTCAGATAGCGTATTGGGTTAAGCGTCATCTCAAAGCGCATGAAATGACGAGCGAAATGCACTATTAAACTTCTAGGGTAGGTCGAACAGAGACCCGATTAGATCATTTTACATTAAGGTTAATATAAGATTGCAGGGAAATTCTATCACATTTGTTCAATTTACGTCGCTCATATTTCAGATAGCGTATTGGGCTAAGCGGCATCTCAAAGCGCATGAAATGGCGAGTAAAATGCACTATTGAACTTCTAGGGTTGTGCAAACAGAGACCCGATTAGATCATTTTATATTATGGTTAATTTAAGAATTCAGCACAATTCTACCACATTTGTTCAATTTACGTCGCTCCTATTTCAGATAGCGTATTGGGCTAAGCGGCATCTCAAAGCGCATGAAATGGCGAGTGAAATGCACTATTATACTTCTAGGGTAGCGCGAATAGAGACCCGAAGAGATCATTTTACATTAAAGTGAATATAAGAATTCAGCGTAATTCTGTCACATTTGTTCAACTTACGTCGCTCCTATTTCAGATAGCGTATTGGGTTAAGCGTCATCTCAAAGCGCATGAAATGACGAGTGAAATGCACTATTATACTTCTAGGGTAGGGCGAATAGAGACCCGAAGAGATCATTTTACATTAAAGAGAATATAAGAATTCAGCGTAATTCTGTCACATTTGTTCAACTTGCGTCGCTCCTATTTCAGATAGCGTATTGGGTTAAGCGTCATCTCAAAGCGCATGAAATGACGAGTGAAATGCACTATTAAACTTCTAGGGTAGGGCGAACAGAGACCCGATTAGATTATTTTACATTAAGGTTAATATAAGTATTCAGCGAGATTCTATCACATTTGTTCAATTTACATCGCTCCTATTTCAGACAGCGTATTGGACTAAGCGGCATCTTAAAGCGCGTGGAATGGCGAGTAAAATGCACTATTAACATTCTATGATAGGGCAATCAGAGAACAGATTAGATCATTTTATACTTTGGTTAATATAAGAATTCAGCGAAATTCTATCACATTTGTTCAATTTACGTCGCTCCTATTTCAGATAGCCTATTGGGCTAAGCGGCATCTCAAAGCACATGAAATGACGAGTGAAATGCACTATTAAACTTCCAGAGTAGGGCGAACAGAGACCCGAAGAGATCATTTTACATTAAGGTTAATATAAGAATTCAGGGAAATTCTATCACATTTGTTCAATTTACGTCGCTCCTATGTCAGATAGCGTACTAGGCTAGGTGGCATCTTAAAGCGCCTGGAATGGCGAGTAAAATGCACTATTATACTTCTAGGGTAGGGCGAATAGAGACCCGAAGAGATCATTTTACATTAAAGTGAATATAAGAATTCAGCGTAATTCTGTCACATTTGTTCAACTTACGTCGCTCCTATTTCAGATAGCGTATTGGGTTAAGCGTCATCTCAAAGCGCATGAAATGACGAGTGAAATGCACTATTAAACTTCCAGGGTAGGGCGAACAGAGACCCGATTAGATCATTTTACATTAAGGTTAATATAAGTATTCAGCGAGATTCTATCACATTTGTTCAAGTTACGTCGCTCCTATTTCAGACAGCGTACTGGGCTAGGCTACATCGTAAAGCGCGTGGAATGACGAGTGAAATGCAATATTAAGCTTCTAGGGTAGGGCGAACATAGACCCGATTAGATCATTTTATACTATGGTTAATATAAGAATTCAGCGAAATTCAATCACATTTGTTCAATTTACGTCGCTCCTATTTCAGATAGCGTATTGGACTAAGCGGCATCTCAAAGCGCATGAAATGGCGAGTAAAATGCACTATTAAACTTCTAGGGTAGGGCAAACAGAGACCCGATTAGATCATTTTATATTTTGGTTAATATAAGAATTCAGCGAAATTCTATCACATTTGTTCAATTTACGTCGCTCCTATTTCAGATAGCGTATTGGGTTAAGCGTCATCTCAAAGCGCATGAAATGACGAGCGAAATGCACTATTAAACTTCTAGGGTAGGTCGAACAGAGACCCGATTAGATCATTTTACATTAAGGTTAATATAAGATTGCAGGGAAATTCTATCACATTTGTTCAATTTACGTCGCTCATATTTCAGATAGCGTATTGGGCTAAGCGGCATCTCAAAGCGCATGAAATGGCGAGTAAAATGCACTATTGAACTTCTAGGGTTGTGCAAACAGAGACCCGATTAGATCATTTTATATTATGGTTAATTTAAGAATTCAGCACAATTCTATCACATTTGTTCTATTTACGTCGCTCGTATTTCAAATAGCGTACTGGGCTAGGCGGCATCTTAGAGCGCATGAAATGACGAGTGAAATGCACTATTAAACTTCTAAGGTAAGGCAAACAGAGAACCGATTAGATCATTTTATATTAAGGTTAATATAAGAATTCAGAGTAATTCTATCACATTTGTTCAACTTACGTCGCTCCTATTTCAGATAGCGTACTAGGCTAGGCGGCATCTTAAAGCGCCTGGAATGGGGAGTAAAATGCACTATTAAACTTCTAGGGTAGGGCAAACGGAGACCCGATTAGATCATTTTATATTATGGTTAATTTAAGAATTTAGCAAAATTCTATCACATTTGTTCAATTTACGTCGCTCCTATTTCAGATAGCCGATTGGGCTGAGCGGCATCTCAAGGCGCAAGAAATGGCGAGTAAAATGCACTATTAAACTTCTAGGGTAAGGCAAACAGAGACACGATTAGATAATTCTATATTACGGTTATTATAAGAATTCAGCGTAATTCTGTCACATTTGTTCAACTTACGTCGCTCCTATTTCAGATAGCTTATTGGGCTAAGCGGCATCTCAAAGCGCATGAAATGGCGAGTGAAATGCACTATTATACTTCTAGGGTAGGGCGAACAGAGACCCGAAGTGATCATTTTACATTAAGGTGAATATAAGAATTCAGCGTCATTCTGTCACATTTGTTCAACTTACGTCGCTCCTATTTCAGATAGCGTATTGGGTTAAGCGTCATCTCAAGGCGCGTGAAATGACGAGTGAAATGCACTATTAAACTTCTAGGGTAGGGCGAACAGAGACCCGATTAGATCATTTTACATTAAGGTTAATATAAGTATTCAGCGAGATTCTATCACGTTTGTTCAATTTACGTCGCTCCTATTTCAGACAGCGTACTGGGCTAGGCGGCATCTTAAAGCGCGTGGAATGGCGAGTAAAATGCACTATTAACCTTCTATGATAGGGCAATCAGAGACCAGATTAGATCATTTTATACTTCGGTTAATATAAGAATTCAGCGAAATTCTATCACATCTGTTCAATTTCAGTCGCTCCTATTTCAGATGCCGTATTGGGATAAGCGGCATCTCAAAGCGCATGAAATGGCGAGTGAAATGCACTTTTATACTTCTAGGGTAGGGCGAACAGAGGCCCGAAGAGATCATTTTACATTAAGGTGAATATAAGAATTCAGCGTAATTCTGTCACATTTGTACAACTTACGTCGCTCCTATTTCAGATAGCGTATTGGGTTAAGCGTCATCTCAAAGCGCATGAAATGACGAGTGAAATGCACTATTAAACTTCTAGGCTAGGGCGAACAGAGAACCGAATAGATCATTTTGGATTATGGTTAATAAAAGAATTCAGCGTAATTCTATCACATTTGTTCAATTTACGTCGCTCCTATTTCAGATAGCGTATTGGGATAAGCGGCACCTCAAAGCGCATGAAATGACGAGTGAAATGCACTATTAAACTTCTAGGGTAAGGCAAACACAGACCCGATTAGATCATTTTACATTAAGGTTAATATAAGGATTCAGCGAAATTCTATCACATTTGTTCAATTTACATCGCTCCTATTTCGGATAGCGTATTGGGCTAGGCGGCATCTTAAAGCGCGTGGAATGGCGAGTAAAATGCACTATTAAACTTCTATGATAGGGCAATCAGAGACCCGATTAGATCATTTTATATTTTGGTTAAGATAAGAATTCAGCGAAATTCAATCACATTTGTTCAATTTACGTCGCTCCTATTTCAGATAGCCCATTGGGCTAAGCGGCATCTCAAAGCGCATGAAATGGCGAGTAAAATGCACTATTAAACTTCTAGGGCAAGGCAAACAGATACACGATTAGATAATTTTATATTACGGTTATTATAAGAATTCAGCGTAATTCTGTCACATTTGTTCAACTTACGTCGCTCCTATTTCAGATAGTGTATTGGGATAAGCGGCATCCCAAAGCGCATGAAATGGCGAGCAAGATGCACTATTAAACTTCTAGGGTAGGGCAAACAGAGACCTGATTACATCATTTTATATTATGGTTAATATAAGAATTCAGCGAAATTCTATCACATTTGTTTAATTTACGTCGCTCCTATTTCAGATAGCGTATTGGGCTAAGCGGCATCTCAAAGCGCATGAAATGGCGAGTAAAATGCACTATTAAACTTCTAGGATAAGGCAAATAGAGACCCGATTAGATCATTTTATATTACGGTGAATATAAGAATTCAGCGTAATTCTATCACATTTGTTCAACTTACGTCGCTCGTATTTCAGATAGCGTAATGGGCTAGGCGGCATCTTAGAGCGCGTGGAAGGGCGAGTAAAATGCACTACTAAACTTCTAAGATAGGGCAATCAGAGACCCGATTAGATCATTTTACATTAAGGTTAATATAAGAATTCAGCGAAATTCTATCATATTTGTTCAATTTACGTCGCTGATATTTTAGATAGCGTATTGGGCTAAGCGGCATCTCAAAGCGCAAGAACTGGCGAGTACAATGCACTATTAAACTTCTAGGGTAGGGCAAACATAGACCCGATTAGATCATTTTATATTATGGTTAATTTAAGAATTCAGCGTAATTCTATCACATTTGTTCAACTTACGTCGCTCCTATTTCAGATAACGTGCTGGGCTAGGCGGCATCTTAAAGCGCGAGGAAGGGCGAGTAAAATGCACTACTAAACTTCTATGATAGGGCAATCAGAGGCCCGATTAGATCATTTTATATTCTGTTTAATATAAGATTTCAGGGAAATTCTATCACATTTGTTCTATTTACGTCGCTCCTATTTCAGATAGCGTAATGGGCTAAGCGGAATCTCAAAGCGCAAGACATGGCGAATAAAATGCACTATTAAACTTCTAGGCTAGGGCGAACAGAGACCCGATTATATCATTTTACATTATGGTTAATAAAAGAATTCAGCGAAATTCAATCACATTTGTTCAATTTACATCGCTCCTATTTCAGGTAGCGTATTGGGCTAAGCGGCAACTCAAAGCGCATGAAATGACGAGTAAAATGCACTATTAAACTTCTAGTGTAGGGCAAACAGAGACCCGATCAGATCATTTTATATTATGGTTAATTTAAGAATTCAGCGTAATTCTATCACATTTGTTCAACTTACGTCGCTCCTATTTCTGATAGCGCCCTGGGCTAGGAGGCATCTTAAAGCGCGTGGAATGGCGAGTAAAATGCACTTCTAAACTTCTATAATAGGGCAAACAGAGACCCGATTAGATCATTTTATATTTTGGTTAATATAAGTATTCAGCGAAATTCTATCACAATTGTTCAGTTTACGTCGCTCCTATTTCAGATAGCGTATTGGGCTAAGCGGCATCTTAAAGCGCGTGAAATGACGAGTGAAATGCACTATTAAACTTCTAGGGTAGGGCGAACGGAGCCCCGATTAGACTATTTTACATTAAGGATAATATAAGAATTCTGGGAAATTCTATCACATTTCTTCAAATTACGTCGCTCCTATTTCAGATAGCGTATTGGGCTAAGCGGCATCTCAAAGCGCACGAAATGACGAGTGAAATGCACTAATAAACTTCTAGGGTAGGGCGATCAGAGACCCGATTAGATCATTTTACATTAAGGTTAATATAAGAATTCAGGGTAATTCTATCACATTTGATCAATTTACGTCGCTCCTATTTCAGATAGCGTACTGGGCTAGACGGCTTCTTAAAGCGCGTGGCATGGCGAGTAAAATGGACTACTAAACTTCTATGATAGGGCAATCAGAGACCCGATTAGATCATTTTATATTTTGTTTAATATAAGATTTCAGGGAAATTCTATCACATTTGTTCAATTTACGTCGCTCATATTTCAGATAGCGTATTGGGCTGGGCGGCATCTCGAAGCGCGTGGAAGGGCGAGTAAAATGCACTACTAAACTTCTAAGATAGGGCAATCAGAGACCCGATCAGATCATTTTACATTAAGGTTAATATAAGAATTCAGAGAAATTCTATCATATTTGTTCAATTTACGTCGCTGATATTTTAGGTAGCGTATTGGGCTAAGCGGCATCTCAAAGCGCAAGAACTGGCGAGTACAATGCACTATTAAACTTCTAGGGTAGAGCAAACAGAGACCCGATTAGATCATTTTATATTATGGTTAATTTAAGAATTCAGCGTAATTCTATCACATTTGTTCAACTTACGTCGCTCCTATTTCAGATAACGTGCTGGGCTAGGCGGCATCTTAAAGCGCGAGGAAGGGCGACTAAAATGCACTACTAAACTTCTATGATACGGCAATCAGAGTCCCGATTAGATCATTTTATATTCTGTTTAATATAAGATTTCAGGGAAATTCTATCACATTTGTTCAATTTACATCGCTCCTATTTCAGGTAGCGTATTGGGCTAAGCGGCAACTCAAAGCGCATGAAATGACGAGTAAAATGCACTATTAAACTTCTAGTGTAGGGCAAACAGAGACCCGATTAGATCATTTTATATTATGGTTAATTAAAGAATTCAGCGAAATTCTATCACATTTGTTCAATTTACGTCGCTCCTATTTCAGATAGCTTATTGGGCTAAGCGGCATCTCAAAGCGCATGAAAGGGCGAATATAATGCACTATTAAACTTCTAGGCTAGGGCGAACAGACACCCGATAAGATCATTTTACATTATGGTTAATAAAAGAATTCACCGAAATTCTATCACATTTGTTCAATTTACATCGCTCCTATTTCAGACAGCGTATTGGACTAAGCGGCATCTCAAAGCGCATGAAATGACGAATAAAGTGCAGTATTATACTTCTAGGGTAGGGCAAACAGAGACCCGATTAGATCATTTTATATTATGGTTAATTTAAGAATTCAGCGAAATTCTATTACATTTGATCAATTTACGTCGCTCCTATTTCAGATAGCGTACTCGGCTAGGCGGCATCTTAAAGCGCCTGGAATGGCGAGTAAAATGCACTGTTAAACTTCTATGATAGGGCAGTCAGAGACCCGATTATATCATTTTATATTTTGTTTAATATAAGATTTCAGGTAAATCCTATCACATTTGTTCTATTTACGTCGCTCCTATTTCAGATAGCGTATTGGGCTAAGCGGCACCTCAAAGCGCATGAAATGGCGAATAAAATGCACTATTAAACTTCAAGAGTAGGGCGAACAGAGACCCGATTAGATCATTTTACATTAATGTTAATATAAAAATTCAGCGAAATTCTATCACATTTGATCAATTTCCGTCGCTCCTATTTCAGATAGCGTATTGGGCTAAGGGGTATCTCAAAGCGCATGAAATGACGAGTGAAATGCACTTTCAAACTTCTTGGGTAAGGCAAAGAGCGACCCGATTACATCATTTTATATTACGGTTAATATAAGAATTCAGCGAAATTCTATCACATTTGTTCAATTTACGTCGCTCCTATTTCAGAGAGCATGTTGGGCTAAGCGGTACCTCAAAGCGCATGAAATGGCGAGTAAAATGCACTATTAAACTTCTATGGTAGGGCAAACAGAGACCCGATTAGATCATTTTATATTATGGTTAATTTAAGAATTCAGCGAAATTCTATCACATTTGTTCAATTTACGTCGCTCCAATTTCAGATAGCGTACTGGGCTAGGCGGCACCTTAAAGCGCCTGGAATGGCGAGTAAAATGCACTATTAAACTTCTAAGATAGGGCAATCAGAGACCCGATTAGATCATTTTATATTTTGGTTCATATAAGAATTCAGCGAAATTCTATCACATTTGGTCAATTTACGTCGCTCCTACTTCAGATGGTGTACTGGGCTAGGCGGCATCTTAAAGCGCGTGGAATGGCGAGTAAAATGCACTCTTAAACTTCTGTGATAGGGCAATCAGGGACCCGATTAGATGATTTTATATTTTGGTTCATATAAGAATTCAGCGAAATTCTATTACATTTGTTCAATTTACGTCGCTCCTATACCAGATAGCGTATTGGGTTAAGCGGCATCTCAATGCGCATGAAATGACGAGTGAAATGCACTATTAAACTTCAAGAGTAGGGCGAACAGAGACCCGATTAGGTCATTTTATATTATGGTTAATTTGAGTATTCAGCAAAATTCTATCGCATTTGCTCAATTTACGTCGCTGTTATTTCAGATAGCGTACTGGCCTAGGCGGCATCTTAAAGCGCGTGGAATGGCGAGTAAAATGCACTATTAACATTCTATGATAGGGCAATCCGAGAACAGATTATATCATTTTATACTTTGGTTAATATAAGAATTCAGCGAAATTCTATCACATTTGTTCAATTTACGTCGCTCCTATTTCAGATAGCGTATTGGGCTAAGCGGCATCTCAAAGCACATGAAATGACGAGTGAAATGCACTATTAAACTTCTAGAGTAGGGCGAACAGAGACCCGAAGAGATCATTTTATATTACGGTTAATATAAGAATTCAGCGTAAGTTTATCACATTTGTTCAACATACGTCGCTCCTATTTCAGATAGCGTATTGTGATAAGCGGCATCTCAAAGCGCATGAAATGACGAGTGTAATGCACTATTAACCTTCTATGATAGGGCAATCAGAGACCCGATTAGATCATTTTATATTTTGGTTAATATAAGAAATCAGCGGAATTCTATCACATTTTTTCAATTTACGTTGCTCCTATTTCAGATAGCGTATTGGGCTAAGCGGCATCTCAAAGCGCAAGAAATGGCGATTAAAATGGACTGTTAAACTTCTAGGGTATGGCGAACAGAGACCCGATTAGATCATTTTACATTAAGGTTAATGTAAAAATTCAGCGAAGTTCTATCACATTTGTTCAATTTACGTCGCTCCTATTTTAGATAGCGTATTGGGTTAAGCGGCACCGCAAAGCGCATGAAATTGCGAGTAAAATGCACTATTAAACTTCTATGGTAGAGCAAACAGAGACCCGATTAGATCATTTTATATTATGGTTAATTTAAGAACTCAGCAAAATTCTATCACATTTGTTCAATTTACGTCGCTCCTATTTCAGATAACGTACTGGGCTAGACGGCATCTTAAGGTGCGTGGAATGGCGAATAAAATGCACTATTAAACTTCTATGATAGGAAAACCAGAGACCCGATTAGATCATTTTATATTATGGTTAATTTAAGAATTCAGCGAAATTCTATCACATTTGTTCAATTTACGTCGCTCCTATTTCAGATAGCGTATTGGGCTAAGCGGCATCTCAAAACGCATGAAATGGCGAGTAAAATGCACTGTTAAACTTCTCGGGTAAGGCAAACAGAGAACCGATTAGATCATTTTATATTACGGTTAATATAAGAATTCAGCGTAATTTTATCACATTTGTTCAACTTACGTCGCTCCTATTTCAGATAGCGTATTGTGATAAGCGGCATCTCAAAGCGCATGAAATGACGAGTGTAATGCACTATTAAATTTCTAGGGTAGGGCGAACAGAGACCAGATTAGATCATTTTACATTAAGGTTAATATAAGTATTCAGCGAGATTCTATCACATTTGTTCAACTTACGTCGGTCCTATTTGAGATAGCGTATTACGCTAAGCGGCATCGCAAAGCGCATGAAATGGGGAGTCAAATGCACTATTAAACTTCCAGGGTAGGGCAAACAGAGACCCGATTAGATCATTTTATATTATGGTTAATTTAAGAATTCATCAAAATTCTATCACATTTGTTCAGTTCACGTCGCTGCTATTCCAGATAGCGTACTGGGCTAGGCGGCATCTTAAAGCGCGTGGAATGATGAGTAAAATGCACTATTAGCCTTCTATAATAGGGCAATCAGAGACCCGATTAGATCATTTTATATTTTGTTTAATATAAGATTTCAGGGAAATTCTATCACATTTGTTCAATTTACGTCGCT